>VZRL01003242.1:386009-455899 GCA_013397895.1 Origma solitaria
AAAAAAACCCCCACCCCCACCAACCAAAAAAAAGCCAGCGAGGAGGAGGAAAGCCGATCCGCAGGTACTCCGCCGGTACTGGTGCCGAAGCGCCTCCCGCTTGCCGGCCCGGAGCCCGGAAAGCCAAACGGAGCCTCGGCCTGGAGGATGCTCGTCCCCCCTCCCGCGCCTCCTCCTCTCCACGCCCCGGCTCGCAGACGGCACCAGNAGCGCGGGGCGGCCGCGCTTCGCCGTATCCCGCGCAGCGCAGCGCGGACCGCGGGTGTGGGGCTCCCGACGGCGGAGGAGGGGGCGTTTTGCAGAGCCGCGCCGCTGCTACTGGTGCCGGGGGTGCGCGGAAGAAGATGGTGGTGGCCCGGCGCAGGGCGGTGGCCGGGGGGCTACGGGTCAGTAGGCCACGCGTAAGCCCTCAGGGAGCATCCCGCGGGAGTCGGACCAAGCGTCCGGTCTCGGGGTCGTGACAGCAGGGAGATGTTGATCAAGTGGTGGCTTTCTGAGCACTCCTCTCTTGTGACTGAATTTCCTAACTTGAAGCACTGTGTGTTTAAAAATCTGGGAATAAAATAAAGCAGCTGTCTTTCGTGGCCTCGTGTTGGAAGGCAGCATGTCTTCAGTTGCATCATATTACAAAGGGCAAAAATATCTTGCTTCTGTGTACTGAATATTTCAGTGAGGAAAGATGTCTTTTGTCATGCACGAAAGTTTGATGCTGTGGTCTTTTTTAGGGAAAATTTCCACTGAAAAGCATTTGACCTTTGTCTATAGGACTGGACCTTCCCGATGCAAATACACCTGTGAAAACTAAGCTTACACAGGTGTAAAAAAAGACATGGCAAACATGGGAAAGCCTGTAACATGTAACTCCTCCTCCTCCTTTCTATGGGAAGCGCAGCTCTTTGGTACTGCACTGGGCTCCTTTCCTAAGATGACAAAGCCAGAGTACACTGGCTGAATTATTGAAAAGGCGCTGAGGTCACTGATCATACAGAGAGTATATATGGGGAATACACCAGCACAAAGTATAGGATTGGATCTCAGACAAATTGCAGGGCTCATAGAGACACTTTGGTGATACCGTGTGTGTTCTGCAGGCCATCACCAGGTGCTGGCAGCAGGAGGGAGCCCTCTGCAATGAGCAAGGTCTAAGCAGTGAGCAGTGCTTAGCTGGTAAAATCGTGGTTATTTTGGAGGGTGAAGAGAGTTTTTTGGAGTTTACTGGATTTTATATGTTTGAGTTTGCAGCTCTTCATCAGATCCCTTCTTTGTGCCAGGTAAGGGTCTAGTTTTCCATATTTCTTCATAGTTGCTGGATCTCAAAATGTCTGCAAAATGTGGGTGGCTGCAAAGGCAGAGAACCCCCAGTCCTTCCTGAGCTGGGACCAGACTTCCAAGGTCCTAGCTTAAGGAGAAACTTTTGGAAGGACCAGTCTAATAATGCCCAGTTATTGTACCCAAGATCTATTCCATCTAAATTTCATGATGTGGTTTGAGATGTCTCACAAGAGAATGATATGCCATCTACCTAAGAGCTGAATCACTCTCTAGAAATGCTTATTTCTCTTTGTCTGATAAAATGACTTTAAATTACCCCCCTGATGTAAATGTGATTCATCTGGATTGATACCTTTTTCATAGAGCAGTTATTGCTCCAGAAATAGTTTGTGCGCTTCTTTTATTATTTTGTATTTTTCTGAAATCTTCATTTCCCTTTGCTCTTAAGTATCTTCCTCTACATTACGTCCTCAGAGTGCCTTTCAGAATAGCTGTTTCCATCACCCCTGTGGAACAAACTGCCAGACTTTTCCTGCCATCATTTTCCATTTCTGATGCTACTGCTCTGCCTTTTCCATTGCAACTAAGCTAATAAAAGAGTCAGTCATGTGACAAGTGCCTTAAATTCACTCGGTGCAAGGCGAGCCGCAGGCATCCAGTGTCTGGCAAAATCAAGTCCATAATATATCCTGTCTGTGACCTTGCAGTGGGTTCAGGCTGGCTGAATGCCAGACACCCACCAAAGCCACTTCACCCTCCCCACAATGGCTAGACAGGGGAGAGAAAATATAACAAAGGATTCGTGAGTTAAGGACCAGGAGAGATTACTCATCAAATGCTGTCACAGGCAAACCAGGCCTGAATTAGAAATATTACTTGAATTTATTTTTAACAAAATCAGAACAGGATAATGAGAAGTAAAATAAGACCTTAAAAACATCTTCCCTGCACCCTTCCCTCCTTCCCAGCTCTACCTTCTCCCCCAGCAGCGCTATGAGACAGGGAGTGGAGATTATGGTCAGTTCATCACTCATTTCTGCAGCGGGGGAGAGGAATACTTCCCTTGCTGCAGCTTGGGATTCCTCTCACAGGAGACAGTTCTCCATGAATTTCTCCCATGTGAGTCAATCTCACAAGCAATAGTCCTCCACAAACTGCTGTAACATGAGTCAGTCTTCCATGGGGTGTAGTCCTTCCAGAAGAGCCTGCTCCAGTGTGGGTACATGAGGTCACAAGTCCTACCAGGACACCTGCTCCAGTGTGGGGATCTCTCTCCATGGCTCTGCAGGTCTCTGCCAGGACCCTGCTCTAGCACGGGACTCCCACAGGGTTACAGCCTCCTCTCGGGCATCCACCTGCTCCAGCGTGGGTCTCCTCCAGGGACTGCAGGTGGATCTCTGCATCCCCATGGGACTCCATGGGCTGCAGGGGCACAGCTGCCCCACCGTGGTCTGCTGAAGAGGAATCTCAGCTGGAGCACCTGGAGAACCTCCTGCCCCTCCTTCTCCACTGACCTTGACCTCTGCAGGGCTGTTCCTCTCCCATGTTCTCACCCTGCACTTCTCTGGTCATGATTACAACTGCACAGTAACTTATTTTTCTCTTGTTAAATCTGTTATCCCAGAGGCATTATCATCATTTCTAATTGGCCCAGTCTTGGCCAGTGGTACATTGGTCTTTGGAGCCACCAGGGATTGGCTCTGCTGGACATGGAGGATGCTTCTGGAAGCTTCTCACAGAAGCCACTCCTGTAGCCCTCCCCCCACTACCAAAACCTGGCCATGCAAACCCAATACAGAGCTCCAGTAACACAATCCTTAATGTGCTTTAGTTTTCTTTTGCAAATGGAAACATAACACATATATTAGATTTTCTCCTTTATTCCAGTGCATAAATGCAGTGAAAACAGAAGCAAGCAGACCAAAATTAAAATGTTAACAATTTTGACAGAAAAGGCTATTAAAATTAAAAAAAAAAAAAAAAGATAATACATGGAATTTATCTGGAAACTTTCACTATTGTTCCTTTCCCCCCACCCCGATTTTGGCCATTTTTAAGCCATTCTTGTTACCCTTTTTAAAATAAAAAAGCCCAGAAAAACCCAGGGAAGAGTATGGAGGAAAAGGGTAAAAAAATCTGGAAACCAAATAAATGAAATTCATCAAAAACTTTCCATTTTTATACACTTCCTTTTTAAAGAAAGGTTCAGTCTCCATAAAAATGGATTTTATAATTTAAGAATTTTTAAATTGTGCTTTGCTATATTAAAATGAGATTCACCGAAGTTGAACAGCACTTCAAGAAAATAATTTTGGCAATGAACTGTTGAAAGCTAGATAAAAACACCCTCGTGGAGGGCAGTGTGGAAGTGGGCGGAGGTGGTTTACAGAGCTCTTTCCTGAACTGAGTAGATTTAGGAGGTGGACACTATGAAAAGCACATGTAGCAAGGCAGCCTGAAGGTAGATTAGGTGAAAGAACAAGATATTGGTCATGTTCTGTCTGAGGTACAGACAGCAATAATATTTGTTTTCAATATTTTGAGATCTTGTATGTAAACACACAAAGATCTGGTTTAAATACAAGTATCTTGGTAGAAGCAATAAAAAACTGCCATCTATACACAGATTTATCAAACCAATTAAATAATATAATGAAGAAATATGTGCTTTTCAGTGTTACCCCACCTAAGTCATGAGGGGGAAAATGGAGCCACTAATGCAATTAGATGCAACCTACTGATGGCACAGTGTAATTTATTTATTGTGCACGTGCACTTTTCCCTCTATAAAACAGTAGGGGTGTCTGACTAAATCCATTATGTAAATCTCAGCATCTTTTCACTTGCACTTAGAAACTATTCTTTTTCTTTGAGGCTTTCATAGCTTTTGTCTGAACTTGATACAATTAAAATCCAAGTGCTCTGCAATTCTACAAGCACTGCAGTTAGGGACCTGATTTGAAATAAAACTTAAACACAAATAAGACACAAAGGTGTTTATGTAAGTGTTTGATATCAGAGATCTTAACTCACATTCAGAAGTAAATTGTTTAAAATCAGCAATAGACCAGTGTATTCAGGAACAAAAATAGAATGCAGAAATAAAACTAAACAAAAACAAACAAACAAAAAAAATTACTGTCGGTGGATAAGAAAACAATTGTTTTAAGACCAGCGTTAATCACTTTGTCTGAACGGATTTAAGACCCTAACTCTTGCTGTTGTCTTTGACTTAGAGTTACATTGTCCTCAGCATCCTTCTCTGGGCATTCCTTCAGGACAGTTGTTTCCTTAGGATCAAATTTCCAAGACAGTTTGTCTTATGGAGCTGTGATACAGCTAAGGAGGTGAGAAATATGTTTGAAAGTACCTATAACCAGGAATATATATGCTCACATCTATTCCTCATCAGCAGCATTTTTGTACATATTAAGTACATATTAAGTGTGTCCTTGAAGCTTTTGGAAAGTGCTAAATACAACTTTGTCAAAAGCACCTGAATGACACCTAAATCAAAACCAGCTAAATTCAAAGTCTAGGTCCCATTTTCAGAATCAATTTAGAAACTTCATTCAAACATTTTAAGAGCATAAGAACTGTAGGTTGTCAGGAAAAGCATCTTTGTCATCTAGCGTGCCTCTAGAGTGGCTTAATGTGGAAGCCTCAGGAGCAGTATCAGCTAGTGTTGGGCTCCTTGACTCCTGAAGTATTTTCTTCAGTGTGAGTAAATCTTTGAAGTCTGCTGTGACTTAACAAGTTCGTGCATTGCAACTGGCACTTAGCAACTGATTATAGAATCATAGAATGGTTTGGGTCAGAAGGGATCTTAAATATTACCTAGTTCAAACTCTCCTGCCACAGGCAGGAATGCCACCCCCTAGACCAGGTTGCTCAAAGCCCTGTCCAAACGGGCCTTGAACACTTCCAGGGTTGAGGCATCCACAACTTCTCTGGGCAACCTGTTCCAGTGCCTCACCACCTGCACAGGAGAGAATTTCTTCCTAATATTTAATCTAAACTTACCCTCTTTCAGTATAAAGCCATTACCCCTTGTTCTATCGCTTATAAAAAGTGATCCTTAACCCCTGTCAAAAGTCCAGCTCTTTAGGTACTGGAATGTTGCTCTAAGATGTCCCCAGAACCTTAATGATCTCATTCGTGATCTTGTCTCAGTACAAATAACTCATAACACTTCTCAGTGTAAATCTCAGTGTAAGCCACATGAGCTTGAGGATTAGCTCAGATCTCATTCTGCAGCTAGGTGAGTTATAGGAATGCAGCCATGTGTCCTGAGCATGATGGGGATCTGTACTTAAATATATTTGCAGAAAATGTCAGGATGCTTGACCTAGAAAGTCCCATTATATCTGAAACAAAGGAACTTCTAGAACTGAGCTCTGTTGGAAATCTGTCTGTGACTCCAGATGCCAACTGGCCGAAAAATTGGCTTCTGAGAACAAACTAGGCATCTGTCTTTTATTCATCATCATAGGTCTCCAACAACATAAGGATAAATAGCTTTACAGGAGACAAGGCATAACATTGGACCCTAATCAGAGAAATATTTCAGTATGACAAGCCTACTCACAGAATCATAAAAAAAATAAAACTGGAAGGTATTTTAAGAGATTGCCTAGTTTATCTATCCCCCATCCTGATGGATGTTTGTCTGAATGGTATTTAAAACCTCCAGCAGCAGATTCTCCACAGCTTTTCTAGACAGTCTGTCCCAGAGCTTCACTATTCATTCACATCATTTTTCCCAATGCCAGGTCTATCTATCACTTGCGGCAATTTAGCTTTTTTTTTTTTTTTTTTTTTTTTTTTATTTTTTTTCTCTGTTACTTGNATCTTATCTACTGTAGACTGACAGAATAGTTTATTTCTTTATTTGGAGACTGGCATAAAGTCTAGGGTAAAATCTCTCTTCTTTTTTTTAGCTGCACAGCCTCTGTTCTGGCATTGAAAACTCTTCAGATGTACAGTGTGAGGTGATGGGTGTCAGCAGGGCATTAGCATCATGGGGACAGCATTTTGATGGGTTTTCCTTTCCTATTTACATGAGGTCTTTACATGCAATTCTTACTTTTGGGACAGATGGTCTTCCAGAGGTGAAGTTGTAAGTAGCAATAATTAATCTGTGATTTAGAAAATCCAGCATCTCACAAGCAGATGATACACAAAAGTTTCACCTGGCAATATCGCAAACACAAATATCTTGACAGCTGTATTAATTTGAAAAAGAGAAAAAAACCCAAACAAACTTAGGCAACTGCAGGACTCTATCAAGCTAGTTCAAACATTAATTTAATGTTAATAAAAAAGGTATCTGGAAATGTAATGAGCTTCTTTGTTATATTAATACCACATTAACCAGGAGCAAAGCAGTCAGACATATTTCACTGCTATAGAAATTTGCATAACAGAGATATGTAGGGAATAAAAGATAATGAATTCATAACTGAGCCAATAGTTCCAGTAAGCTTAGTCAAATGACGAGTTAGGACACTAAATATTCCGTAGTTTTGGTACATAATTAATACAGAATGCTGAAGAATGCTAAGTTTGGAATAAATGTTCATTTTATTAAAAATGTATGAATGCAGTCCTGGAACAAAATTATTCATTAAATCATTTTTAATGCAGATATGAGAACGACATAGAAGTCTGAAAAGCTTTCAATGATGAGCTGTGCCTTGGGTTTCCTGAAGTCAATATTTAGACTTGAATACCAAAGTAGAAGGTGATCAGTTTTGTCCTTGAACACATCCCAGCACATGCATCAGATGGGTGAGAACCACAATTTTGGATGCAATGTAGGATGATGACTCTCAGTTATTTTATGGTACTGGCATTATCTATGCCAGAATAACTGCAAATTCATGGCATTGGAAACGAGGTAATGTTTGGTTTGGCTGCACAAAGTACGTGTGTTTGTGATTTCCATAAGCCTCATTCCATTTACAGCTCAGGAAGCTGAGTACCTTCCAAGCTAGTATTAACTATTTTCTTCAAATCCTGATGCAAGAGATGCTGTAGGATGGATTCAGTGCTGTGAAGGTACTCAGAAAACTCTTTTGCCAAATCTGGAAACACATTTTCATCTTTTTAAGTGTGGTTATGGGAAACTTCAGTATCTCCAGCTTTAAAATCTCTTGGATTTTCTTTCAGTTGCAGCTTTCATCTGACTGGAAGTATTTTGCTGCCTTTTTCATAGAGAATGGTCGTCTATTCCTGAAAATTCAGCCTTTGAAAAGTTGTCAGTGGCTTAGTACTCTCCCTGATTTATTTTTCTTTCTGCCTGTGTGTCTTTCTATTTATCTTGTTTAGAACTAATTTTCTACCAACCAAGTAAGCATTTCCTATTACATCCTGGTTTCAAGCTCTCATTTCTTGATATTTCTTTATAATATCTTTTAGTGCCTACTTTGTCCACGTGGTCAGATAACTCCGCATTTGCTCACTGGGAGTCTGTTTTCCTCGCTGTGTGACATGGATCCCTGCTGGCACGCACAACATCACACAATTTATCTCTAGAGGTGGCACTTTGTACCACATCATATTTCTTGATAAGACACACAGGAATTTTTTTCTCTTTAACATAGCATCTCCTGAAGGATACTTTTCCCTTGATATGTAGTTTCATAAACAGTTTCACAGGTACTTTTTGGTACAGTATTATTCCTGTTCTCTGGGCAAGTTAATTCAAGTCATACCCGCTGCAATAATGATATATGTGACTCTGCCAGTTGCAAGCTGGATGCGATGTCTGACATTAATCCTACAATATCACCACACCATTTCTGGCCCTGTTTGATCCCCAACATCTAGATGCAATAACAAATCTGTCATCATTGACTTGGCTACAGCCACCGATCAGATTACTTGGCACAACCTGCAGGTGAGCTCTTCATGCCACCTTTCACACACAGCAACCTTAAGCCACCTCCTCTCTGTAGAAGTCGATTATTTTCATCTACTACAACAATATAGTATGGATAGAAACATCCATTCTGATCTCAAAGGTCATAATTTATACCCTTTTGAACAACTGAGTTTGTGAATTTGGCTTGATTCTGTCAGTTACTTTGAAATATCAGAAACTGCTTGAAAGTAAAGCAATTGAATAAAGCTGAAGTCAGCCTGTTCTCCTGTGGCAGCATATTCAGCTTGTTCAGCAAAAAGTACTTGCACTCCATTGCAGCACAAATACTTCAATCACAAGATAATGTAACTACCATATCACTCTTTAGTGATATTGTTTCATTAGGATTTTCCAGTTTTCTCCTTTCTCTGAGAACTTGGTGCATCATCCATATATTTTGTGATTTTTTATTTTGTTTTTGGAAAAATACCATGAAGGATGAAGAAGCTTACTGCCTTTTAAATTTATCCCTAGCCTTTTTTTTTTCAGTTAAAGAATTCAGGCTGTTTGAAAGCTTCATCCATTTACTAAGTCAAAAAAACAGATTGCACCCAAAAGCTATCGAGTAGCAAAATTGCCTTATGCTGTAACTTGTTTCAAAATAAATGGAGCCATTGAAAGTCATTAAACCAGAATGGGAAGAAAGGTGGCCTTATTTTCTAAACTTACACACATGGAGAGCTTGTTGTGACAGCATTTTGCAGACAGTAATGGTAGCAGGCAGCAAAAGTTCACTTTTCTTTGAAAACAATGATGGAAACAACATAATGCTAACAAATGTAGACACATTAGGTTTTGGAAATGAAGTCCATTCTGCTACTGCTGCAGGTGATTTGATTTTAGTGCCTTAAAAATGTCACTTAGGATTCAATTCTGTTGCCAAAGTACGAGTGTTTAGAGTCTTGTGAGATGCCTTCAGTAACAGCACTTGGTCTTCAGCCCAACCCTATGCAGATGCCATCTGTATCTCAGGGAATGTCACTTGGTGCTGGACACCTGCCTTTTGAAAAGCAAATTTAGCCTTATTAAATAGCAACAGTGCAGGATCACATGTCTCCTTTCAGTCCAGCTTGAACATTTAGCTATCTTTGGGCTGTCAAAGACTGTTTGTGGGGCTATGAAATGGTAGGAGGTGAAAAGAACACCTACATCTGATCTTTTAATTAGAGAGACAAGCAACTGCTTTCAGTTTTGCCTAAGTCTTAGGTCTCTTTATCACTGAGAAATTTAAAGAAGGAAAAGAACAGAGTAAGATGGCTGTCAAGCACTTTTCATAAACTCCTGAGATCTTTCCAGGCACTGTTTCATTCACACTAGAGGCTAAACAACAGAACAATCATGGGTTGCATGGCTCACCTTTCTTCTCTGCGTTGACTTTGGGCAGAAGACAGGAGCAAAAAAGAGCTGGGGCTGCACTGAGGCACACAGACATGTTTGCAGCAACAAAGGGATCCCTTTTTGTTGAACTCAGATGACCCAAGGAGAAACCCCAATGCCTTCTACAGTCGTTCTCGGTGACTGAGAGCCCACTGGGCAGAAGAGATGCACTTTCAAACAGCTGAGATTATCAGAGGACTGAGCATGTTCTGGACTAAGAGAAGAAATTGTGAGCTCATTTCTCTGTAACTAGTTGGAAATGTAGGAAAATTAATGGAATCAAGAGGTAACACCATGGCGTGGCGAGGGCTCAGCAGGCTTTGCCCTCACCAAGCCTATTTGCACTCGCAATAGGAAAGGTGAGGTACCTTGCTATCTTCTCTTTCAGTCTCACCAAGTTTACCAAAGAGCCTAGAGAGGACCTGATCCCTAACCCAATAGGTCTTGTAAATAAAAATAAAATATGACCTGCATTTTATCAGTCTCTTGTATAGCCATAAACTGCCCCCAAACCCTTTTCCACCTCTGTAAGTTCTTTTGAACACAGGCATCCTTTTCTGAACTTTAGCTCTCAGCTTGTTTCAGTGAATTATTTTACTGAGGTGATAGCAGCAAATCTGAAATTAATTTGTTTTAACACATCAGTGCAATGAAAATATCATGCAGACATGAAGTCTTGATCCACAAAGTCAGAGGGACTTTTCATACTGCCCTTGAGAATTAAGGGAATTCACTCAGTTCTTGAAATTCTCTAGGAATACTTCTTGCAAAACACCTTAGACTAACACAACAGTCCCCCTCACCTTAAAAATATATGGTTTTCTAAAGCATAATGTTCATGAAAAGGTTAACTGCCTTACTGTTGATAATGAAATAAAAAGAATTAATTACATACCACAGTGCTAAGAAACCCACTGCCAAGGAATTGGCAAAACTCTGAATCATCAGATGAAATAAGTGTCTTTTCAAAGTCTGATTTTTTTGTCAAAAGTTCATAGAAAATTCATCTGAATGTGTAGAAAATGCTCCTGATGAAGCAGCAGATGTACTTCCACAGGTTCTTTGCCTTTCAAGAGAATGAGTATTGTATCATATGAAAAGGCTCTTTGCTTATTGGACAAAAGGCATTTGATATTCTAGCACCATAGAAGTGTTAAGTAAATCTCTGGGTATCTCAAGTCAGAATGCCATCAGGTTTTAAACTGTCAGGACCACACAAAATAAGTCTAGGATATGCCCATGCTTGTGGTAAGAGAGTTTTGCAAAATTAATTCTGAAACGACATTTGGCATAAGCAGCATCTCTGACTTCCATCATACAGTTTCATAGTCTGTGGCATAGAGGTAAATTTCAGTTTAGCACAAAAGCATTCAGCTTCTTAGCTGCCACAAATGTTAATGAGAATCTTTTTGGTTAAACCTCTTCCCACAAATTGGAAAGTTTACATTTAAAGGTCACAAGGTTTCCATGGCATTTGAAGACAATGAAACGTATTCCCAGAGCACTGTTTATTCTGCCACAGAAAATCAAGTTGCTGAGACTCAAAAATCCTCCCAGTTACATTTATTATGTTTTATAAAGAAAACTACACTGGTGGTTAAAATAGCAATAATCCAGCCAGATTCTCCTGCAGTTTACTCCGGAAACAACCACAAAAACAAACTGACACTGTTTCAAAAATGAGTGATTCAGAAGTGTTTCTAAGCTTGCAAGTTTGAGTGAAGTACATGGGTGGTTTCAAACAAGTTTCTACCTGCCAAGTTTGTTTGTACCGTGAAGCAATGGCAAAAACAAAAAACAAAATACAAACAAAAAACCTCAACCCCCTCCAAAACAAGAAACCAAAAACACTCCCAAAACCAAAAAACCAAAAAACAAACAAAAAAACCCCAAGAAACCAACCAATAAACCAACCAACCAAAAAACAAAATATGTCAAGAAACTCATGTACACTCTAATGCTGTTACATAAATATAAGCCAAAAAAAAAAAAAAAAAAAGACAATGTGGACAGCCCCTAAGTGGGTTTGTGATTTTTGGGTGGGCTTTTATGAAAAGCATTGTTTTAGCCTCCAAAACAGTCTGAGGTAAACTGTTGTAGAAAAAAGGGTGACAGACAAGTCTCTCAGCTCTCAGGAGCTGAATGTGTCCTATAAATTGAATATAGCCATTTATCTGGTTCTGAAGGATTTTTGACAAAGGGCTTCAGAAGAGTTGTGAAAGGTGTGCAAAAGTTTCCTTTTCAGAGAAACAATTGTTTTATGACAGGTAGCTCCCATTTGTTGCCATTCAATTCACAGCAGCCCTCCTAAGATGCACTGTCTGGCCCAAAAGGATTGGAACAAGAAATGCAATAGCATCTTTTCTATTACTTTTTCACAACATTATCCCATGAAATCTGTCCAGGGACAGGTTTGAAGCTCTTTTCTTCAGATAACTGCAGCAGCAAATTGGTTCTGTCTTTCACAACCTTATGAAAAAGAGTTACAAAAATATAACTCTCCTAAAGGTGGCCTACCAACATCTGTATAGTATGGCCACATGCTGTATTAAAAACGCTAATGTTTCCTGAAGAAGCAGTAAAGAAAAGTAGATAATTGGATTTTCTTCTGCTTGTCAAGAACATACCACTCAACACCCAGCACTGAATGGAAGAGGTACCACTGTTTAGTAAGTCATGGTAATTGAACAGCTGACCTAAAAGGTTATTTGACTGTGAAAAATAGGTATCTGTTAAGGGTTTATCACTGCTCCTGATTATATTATCAAAGCCTTGCTTAGAAAAAGTCACAAATGCTTAAGGGGAGAAAGCACTTTCTTCTGTTATCTGGATTTATATTCATGTAACTACACTAACTTTAGAAGAATTATCTGTAATTTATACTACCAAGAGATAAGAATCAAGACAAAGATTATTTCTTTAAGTTAGATATGTGTCCCATGTATTTCATGGGGGTATTTCAAACTAACTGTAAGAAAACCAGATATGTTCTGTTTGGGCATAAATACAGATTAAAGACAAACCAGAACACGTTCTTGATGAAAGTGACGCAAGAGAAGATGAGCTGCATTAACTGAACGTCTAAGGTAATAAATGGTGGACAGTGCTGAAAATACTCCTTCATTAGCCAGACAAATCACAAGTGTAAGAAGTCTTGTTCTATCCACTAACGTTCTTATATAGATCCTTTTGTTAAAGTTTGGATACTGAAAAAAATTTCCTCAATAAAAGGCAGAGTCCATTCTCCAACAACCTTGTACTCATGATGAAGAACTTGAAAAAGAAACTTTTTTTCTGTTCTTTGCATTCTGTTGATGTGAAATCAGGAAAATTTTATCTTTCTTTGCAATAATTGCAATAATTCCTACTGTGCCTTTTATTGGAGTGTCAGTTTTGAAATTGCTGCTTTCTTCTTTCATATTTGCTCTTATTATTTCCTGTACTTTCATCCCATTCTCCTTTCTTTTCTGTGTCCCTAATTCTCATCCCATTCATCTCTTTTCTTTATTGCCAGTTAGACTGGTGGCTTGCACAGGAAAAGAAGGATTGAAGGTGAAGGAAAATTAAGAGAATGAGAGAAGGATAATTGAGAAGAAAGAAAAAGACAATGCATGAGTCAATATTACAGTGTAATTAAAGTTAGGGGGGGAAAAAAAAGATCTTTTTTAATAAAATGCCTAATCTCCTGAAAGATTTGCCAGCTATATTTTCTGAGGTCATGTAATTCCAGTTTCCTAGCTCTGAATGTCACTATAGTAAGTATCCTAACTATTATCTCCAAAAGGCAGTAAGTCCTGGGTTAGGAAAACAGGGCAGACATCCCATTTCTTCTTGGCAGCACATCCCACACCAAACCCATTGCACCGTGTAAGAGGACTCCCAGCTTATGACAATTGTCATCATGGTGATGGCTGTACTGAAGTCAGCGGCCACAAGGAAGTGTCCCAGAGCCCCTGAGTGTCATCCTGAGTGGGTGGAACCATTTGAGTTCAGACTTCATAAAAGCTGAGTGCTTTTCAAAGTGATCCTCTCCTTTTCAAAGTGATCAGTTACTTAGTGAAAGCCTGTGCCAAAATTTTTGCATGGAATCTGAGCCACTGCACTCTTTCCTCCCTTGGCAGTTCCTTGCACAGATGTTACATAATAATAAATATTAAACTGCCAAATATCATCAGGCACATTAGCATTATTCCCACTGAAAATATATGCCTGTTCTTGGATACTCGAAAAGCTCCCATTTAAGAATGTTGTGGCCACTCAAGCCAGCTGCTTCTGACCTACAGGGTATCCTAGTTCTTTTTACCCAGTAGGAGCTATGATTTCCCCAATTTTACTCTGAATTTGTATCTTCAGTACTGTGAGTTATTTATATGACAAGTTTGCTCAAGTGAATTTGGTTTGCCATTGAAGTGTTGAAAATAAACTTACAGATGTTTGGAAAATTAAACTTGACCTTTCAAACCTGTGGAACATTATACTTCATACTACAACTCCTTGCAGTGTAAGCTCCAGCTACTGATGATGAGTGAGCAGAGATAACATCAACTAATTTAACACAATGCTCACAGGAACATCGTCCTTTCTTTATTGACATCAACTGTTATTTCAGTTGGTTTTTTCTCTATGACATATCTGCATAGACAGCTGACATATCCATATCAGCATTTGTGACAAATGGCAGTGAAGGTAAGTTGCCATGATAGGAATGTCAAATGGTGTGGACACAGATGCAGAATGTCAGCTTCCCAGTTCTGAAGTGGAGAGTCCCTGTTTTAAAATAAAACCCACTCAGAATGACAAAAATTCAAAGGAATATGTTAGCTAAATGCTGCAGTTTGATTTAGTTTCTTTCAAAGTCAGTGGTTTATCTTTGCATAGTTACCCTTTTTCAGGTGTGCTGATCTGTAGTTCCTTTGAGCATTACTCCTTGGACTTAATTGGCAATATAACTGAATGATCAGGGTTAGTGATGCCAGTGAACATTTTCTTCAGAAGAACAGCATAAAACATTTGGATCAGTAACAGTAGAAATTACGTCATCAGTAACTGCAAAAAAGTCTTCTTTTATTGTTACTTAAGTGCACATATATGAGCTTTCATGCTCTGCTGATCTTTTGTTTCTAATACAAAACTTCAGAATGTCCCTTGTTGCCTCTTTTTTACATGCTAGTAGGATGATGGGTTTTGTATCAATCCTTTAAAAATGCATATTATAGAACTCTCATGATGGAAACCAGAGGCAACCTGAGCCCACTGAAGTCAGTATAAAGAGTTTAATTGATTTCAATGAACGTTTTATTGTATCCTAAACACACATATCTCTCCAGCATAGCTATGAAAACACGTGGAAATCAATTAAACCTATCAAGTTGAGGAGTTAACTGGCCACTTTCCCACAATTTCTAATTTCAGTTTATATAGTAGTGGGAGGTCATAGGATAGACTTGACACTCAGCATTTTCTTTTCCTTCTCCGTGTCTTTGCAGAATTATGCCCGACACCCTCGGGCTGTCGCTGAGGTGTCTGCAGAGGGCAAAGCAGAAGAAATGCACACAGGAAAAATGAAAGGTGATTCCGGCAGACAACAGACTCCTGTTAGTCTGTCAAAAGAATTTGTGCTTTAGGTATTTTTGCCACCATTCTTGTCAGCTTCAGGTTGGCATCTCGGGAGTTTACAGAAATCCTTGTCAGAATAATACAAGCAGAATCATAGAAAGAGAAATGAAGGAGACAACGCAAAAAGAGAGACTTAAGTTTAATTGTGAAATTGCGCTTTTCCATTTCAATGCTTTTTCTGCTAGCTGGTCTCAAGCTGACACTTGACTCTTGTAGGTGTCCTTTAGCACAGCTAGATTGCAGAAGTAGAGGGAAAACTGAGGGAGGAGAATTTCTTGGCCATGATGAGGAGTTAGGCTCTTCCTCTGTGCAGGGAAATTAATTCTCCTTGGAAAATCCTCCAAAAAGGATACAGGCTAGTTAAGTGGTTTGTTTTGAGGGGTTTTTTTGGTACTTCTAGACTTTTAGATTATCTGTCTGGTTCATGTCCTATAATGTGCTTGAAATCTTTCTCTTTTAGTATTGGTGCAGTCCCAGTAGGCGAACTGTGTAGGTTATCCCAAGCTCCAGAACATTTGGAAGGGAGCAACTTTCTTCATTTGTATAGGATTCTTGGGATTTTCTCAGCATTATTTTGAAGGCAGTACATCTTGCAAGGGCAAGGGGCTGGCAGAGTCCATAATCAAAATTCTTAAATTTGATCCCAAGGTAAATGGGAGACTAAGCTCTCATGTAAGCAGAGGAGGATGAAAGCATAGTGTAAAAGTGATTGCAACAATGCTCCCCCATGTTCTTTCAAAGTTTTTATCTCGAACTAGTTCAGTGAAGTTTTAAATTGTGTTTACTCCAGTCTTTTTCAGACAATATTTGGAACACATTCTATGATTTTTATTGATCTAGGATATGTTTATCCATTATGTGTATATGTAACATAATATGTAACATTTTGTACGCTCAAAGTGACTCAAGGATATCATTCTGGACTGCAGTGCAGTGCAAGAACAATGAGAAAATAAGTTCTGTGCAAGGAGATATAGTTGGGGTTTTTATCAGGACACATTAGCATTTCATCTGGAATCAAAACCTTCTGGTGATAGAGGCTCTGCTCTCACTTCTTGTCAATATTGGTTAGTTTGCAAACACCAGAACACTGACACATCAGAAATACCACTGTAGGACAAGAAAGAGGAAATATATTTAAATTGTACTTACTAGAAATGAACCATTAAAAACAATGTTTCAAATGCCTGTGACTTGTTAGGAAGAGAATTGTACAGAGGAAGAGAGATGTACACAGGCTATCAGCAGTTTCTTCCTTCAGAAAGGGCAGGAAAGATTACATCATATTACACTGCAAGTAACTTTACTTTAAAACACTTGTCATTTCTAGGAAGGAACTTCCATTTGGGAGAGTTTTACTGTATTTGCCAGAACAGGGGTCTGGCAGACATGAGAGGGCTGCTACCAAGGTGCCTTATGATCTGTAAAAAGAAATGGATCAGGATATTTGGCTTATGCATTATGGAAATAAATGGTAATATAGTCAGGAAGGATAAGGTGGAATGGGTAAGTGTATAAAACAGATCCGACAAAGAAAATGTTAAAAGTTTTTTCAAGAGCGGTTGAGGTTTCTTTTTTCAGCATGGTACAGTAGTGTAGCCAAGAGTGGCACACAATGAGACAAAGCATAATTCACCAAAACATCATCAGTAACATGAATAAACACACTTATATGACTAGGGGCAACTAATCAAGAATTTTTTATAGATTGGTCCAAGGAAGTCACCACATGGCATGGAACGATTAGTTCAAGTTTATTAATTCTGCTCAGATGTCCAAGAAGTTAGATGCCTCATCATCCTGTCATTTAAGTATTTGCTTCTAGCTGAGACCATGACCCTGAATTTTTTTTTTCTCAAACTAGGCCAATTTGATACAGCTTTTTTGGCCATTTCCTTAATCAAAAATGTAGACATGCACCTAGCTAGTGTCTTATTAACCCACTTCTAAAATTTGCAAGGAAAATGCCAGATTATTTTTCTTGGCTTTAGTATTTTTCTTTTTTTATTTAATCAGTCTAGTCTACATATGTGAATATGAAGATGGATGTTACCTGCAACCCATGTCTGCCTACAGGCTGAAAACCTGGGTCAGAATGGGCTAAATATGCACACCATTGCAGTAAGAGTTATTAAGGTGCAAGCACAGCATATCTCTCACACAGCTGAACAGTGCCAGAATCAAAGTAATCTTGTTCCTGAGGTTAAAGAAGGCAGAATTGCTCTTGATGGAAGAGGACCAGGCTAGGGAACATTTGAACAAACTGAACATGCACAAGTCCATTCTCCCACAAACACACAGGGAGGAGGCAGATGCCACCAAGAGGCCACTCTGAAAGCCATAGCAATTGGGAGTGGCTTCCTGAGAACTGGAAAAAAGAAAATGCCACTTCTGTCTTCAGGCAGAGAAAGAAGGAGGACTATGGGAACTAAAGGCTTTTCAGCACCACCTCTCACCCGGGGATGGTACTGGAGCAACTAATCCTGAAATCATTTCCAAATATATTGAGGACAAGGAGGTGACTTGGCATAGTCAGCAGGTATTTATAAAGTGGTCCTGAGCACTGTGGTCTATCCAGACCTGTTCTGAGCCAAGGGCCTGGGGTAGATAATATCCAAAGGTCCCTTCTGATCTGAGTTATTCTGCAATCCTGTGATCTTTGCCTTAGGATAATATTAATTCCCACAAGTTCTACTTCCTAAGGAAAATCATAAAATTTACTGTTCTAGTCTTGTCTTGAAAATTGAAGGGATAATCATCAGGGGTTATTTCACCTGAGTAAACTTTAGTTAAATTTTTGAAAGAAAGTATATCTCATAGCTCTGGCAAATATATTCTTTTAACAACTTCAATAAAGAACTTCCACAAAGCCAAATATGAACAGGGAGGAAAATCAGACCTAATCAGCAGTTCCACAAAATTCAAGGAAATAAAGACATCCTCTAACCCAGTCTAAAATGTCATTATGTCAGGAAATCTCAGAAGATACTCAAATGTCATTAAGAGTGAGACAGCTTGTTGAAATCTACAGATCACGTTTTTTCAGACACAGTTTTTATTCTTCTTAGTGTGATTCTAGGAAGGAAGTGTAATTTCTACCTATGACTATTCTCACATTGCCCAGAGACGCTATTTTAGCGAGCACAATATTGGAGACATTCTTTACATACTACTGAGAGAGCAGACTTTCATTAGTTCAATCTTATTTCCCTCTAGGTTGCCCTTGGACTGCATCCATCTCTCCACCCAGTGAGATTTAATATTCCAGCTTTTGCAACAACATCTAGAATTACATGATGATGACCCCACAGTCTTACAGTAACCTGGTTCATCCCATTCTGTCTTCTCCTGCTCCTCTGAATTGATGTTTGTCTCTGGAGGAAATGAAAGTTGAATAGTACTTTCCTGAAGGCAAGTGGATTTTTATACATTTTTAAACTGATCACAGTGGTTATTTTATTGCTTAAACATTCCAAGAATGTAATAACTATCCCCCTCTGAGAGTCATAGCTACTGCTGCCCCTTCTCTCCCCATTATTCCTGCTATCAAGGAAAAGATACAGGCAGGTACTCCAAGCTCTTCAAAGTCATTGGAATATGGATTCTTTCATAAGTTGGATGCTTATAAAAAGTCATATCTGAGAGAGCTCACAAGACTGGAGATAATAATGTGCAGTGGCCATGGCCCCCAACCTGGAAGCTGAGAAGTCCAGGACTACAGAGTTTTCTACAGAGCATTGATCCCAGTTCAGATGTAGCTTCTGTACCATTTCCCTTTTCAAACCTGTAGCATGACTGTGGCACTGCTGAAGTCATCAGAGACACCCTTTGAAGTATCAATCACTGGATTAAGCTATTGATCTATCAAATATTTCACCAATTGCATCATGTGAGGTGATAGGGTTGGGATCAACTCTAGGTCCTTTACAACACTGCTGACAAGAGATCCAGATACATGGGTGGCCCAGGACACCACAACTTAGTGGAACAGCCAGGGCAGCTGGCTGTGGGTTCTCAGGACAGACCTGTGGCCTCTGAGAGCTGGAAAACCCCAGCCAAAATGCCAGTAGCTTGTTGGACTCCAGCCACAGCTTGTTAACTCCGCAAATATCCATTCCACGGGAGACTGCCTGCTTATACCTTGACCCTGTAGAAGGCACAAACCCCAAAAAGTTTAATCAGGCTTTGCACAGTCTCCCCTGGTCTTTAGTTTTTATTGTTTCTATGTTCATTTGCTTACCAGTTGCTGGTGATCACTCCCAGCCACAATCCCATCCATCAAACAGCTTTATAGTATATTTTCTGCTCTCCCACTGCCTGATCAAGGTATGCATCCATCACTTGCCTCTTTACCTGACTCTATCTGCCAGCACATGACAATGGAAAGTAAATTTGACTTCACAAGGTTGCTTCCCACATTGGGCTGCCTACAAGAGACCGATTATCTGGAATTGTGTCCTATCGTATGAATGGCAAAACCCATCTCAAGTGCAATGCATTCAGCCTAAGAGAGGATAACACCTATTTGAAAAAAGAAACAGATGAGCTCTTTTGAGAAAAAAGATGGGAATACTATTGCTGTAATGCTTTGTATCCTTTGTATTGCTTGTAAAATGCCTGAAGGCTTCCACAGATCTTACAATTATTAGAGTAGACGACAGGATATATTTATGTGTTGCTTAGAAAGAGAAATGTTTTCTTTACTTTTATAAATAAGTCTTCTGTATCTTTTGACACCTGCAAGCATAATTTGCTTGGTTCCACACATCACAATATTTTTGCTTCCTGTTAAGCCTTTATCTGCATGAAAACACACCAACTAAGATGATCAATAAAGTTAAGAATCAACATTATTATTTTATTCCCTATAATTTTAATCTAAAAAATTGACAAAGTGCAAGAACAGTTTTTAAATATTATATAAACAATAATATAACCAAAATCCTAGATTCATAGAATCATTTAGGTCAGAAAAGACCTCTAAGATCTTCAAGACCAACCATTAACCCAGTCCTCCCAAGGCCGCCACTACACCATGTGCCTAAGCATCCCATCTATGCATCTTTTAAATACTCCTAGGGCTGGTGACTCAACCACTTCCCTGAGCAGCCTGTTCCAATGCTTGAAAACTCTTTCTGTGAAGAATTTTTTCTTAATATCCAACCTAAACCTTCCCTAGCACACCTTGAAGCTATTTCCACTCATCCCATCTTTTGTTACTGGGGAGAAGAGGCCAACTCCCACCTCACCACAACCCCCTTCCAGGTAGTTGTAGAAGAGTGAATGGCACAAATGCATGGTACAAGAAGTTATTATGATGACTAGAAAACACAGCAAAAATTGTTCTTCTGTTTAGACAGATATCCCTAGGGTTCAATTTACTTAACTTTAGCCAATTGGAAATTTAAATCTTGCCTAGAATAGCAGTCTAATCAAAGGGCATGAAAGAGGCATCTCGGGGCAATCCACCCACTCCATCCTGAGAGGGATGGCTAAGGTATGTAGGATAGATCACCTTTTGGAGAAGGTTCTCTCTTGCTGCCTTTCCTGCTCATAAGAAGGAGACCAGACAATGAATTTAGGTGAGATATTGACCTTTTAGATTAGCATTAGGGGAAATTAACCCCCCCTAAAAAAAGTCACATCTTTCCCAGGGTTTTCACATCATTCCATGTCATTCTGCAACTAAGTACAATATGAAAGCCAAATGCTAACATCTTTTTACATGGGATTCCTCCTTCCTACGTGGGATTTCCACCAAAACCATGAGAAAAGACACCATTGACTCTGAGAGCAAATTCACTGTAGCTCTATTCATTACGCAGAGCCTCAGGTTCTGAATCTTCCCACTGTGTATCCATCCCAGCTCACTTCATGTCCTTGGTCTTCCATGACTACCAAAATAGCTGTCAGGATCTTTCATTCTGGGTTATGAACATTGCATGCAGCTTCAACAGCAGCCAGACAAATATATTCAAAATCCAAATCCTTATTGATTCTTTTAGATCTTGTGAGCATTAATGATTTTTGTTTGTAACAAGTACTTCTTTGAAAAGAAGAAGCTTCAGGGAAAAATATGGTGCACTTACATACAGACAAGTTCCCTTTACTTGAGAAAAACTGCTTCTCTGTATCTCAGGAAAAGGGAGCTGAATGAGCTGCTTTTATGGCAGAAAAACTAATTACTGTTCCCTGAGCCAAAGTGAATCTGTGGTAAAGCTGGACACTGACAGAAGTGCTCAGTCTTTAAGTGCTTGTCTTAAAGCATGAGAAGTCTCTGGAAAGAACAAACATCTTTTCTTAGAGACATGTGCTTTTTGTCCCAGCTAGTGCTTTTTTGTCCTGTAAGTTATTAAACAAGACCCTGAGAGCTCGAGGGTGGTTTGGCTCGGCCAGCCCGCAGGTCAATATGCCAGCAGCATGTTTTCCTTTGAATTCCCAGATCCTGAAAACTTAACACATCCAACAACTTGGCTTTAAAAGCAATGCCCCAAGGTACTTCCCCTTGGCTCTTTCAGTCCGATCCAATACATTCACCAGCACTTGCTCTTACTGCAATTTTGTGTCTCGTTCATAAAGAGAGTTACTTTGCTCTGACTCTGATTTTTGTTTGCAGTTGTCAGTCAGGCTGATGTTTTGAGCCTTGCAAAGACATTCAACACTTCAATGTAAAGGTCAATGGAAAAACCTGGCAGTGGCTTAAATATTCTTGTAGGCTTTGGTAGTCACCACTTGCAAAAGAAAGACTGCAAAAAGAACAATGAAGATGCTTTGCATATAGATCTGGAAAAAAAAAATTAAAAATCCCAGTGTAATCTAAAAATTGTAATATTCCACAAAAGACGGCAGCACAAGACACTTGTCAGTAAATTTAAAATACAAGTTAATGGAGGCTGTAACTGTGGGTTTAGCAAAAGCAGTTGTTGATATTATCAGTGCAAATGAGAGATGACAAATAGGCTGCACTTTTAGGGGGACTGGCTGTAAAGATGAGTAATGTAAACCTGATATACAAGAAAAGAAGTAGTACAGCACATGATTTTGTCTAGAACAAAAATTAAATACACAAAATACTGTGGTGATACAGTGGGTGATTGATTTCTTTGACCTCATTTATTGGCTGATATTCTGTCAAACAGAAAAGAATTTGCAAGAACATTTTAAAAATCCTAAGAGTTAAAAAGTTAAGCCAATTTTGGACATGGCATACAAAAATGCATCCCAATATCACCTGTGTTTCAGCATTTCTTGTAGTTCCAGTAATATGAAAGACATTAATTAGAAGAGAGCTTTGCTATTCTTCCTTCTGAAGCATTGTATAAAAATAAAAGTGATTTTAAAATGGAAGTTAAAAATTAATATTTAGGTTTTTTTAATCTTTATCATGAAGTCCATGAATCCTGAAAATGAGGAACACCACAAAAAATATACTGCAAAAGGAAAACAATTGCATTCAGTATTCAAACTGTGTTATTTCACAGTGCTGTATATGAACCAAGAGAGCTTGGAATTGTTCCCATAGAGCAAAAGCGAAAAATAGCTCATGCATCTTTTCCTTCATGTAAAAAAGGTTTCATGTTCATCAGTGTCTTAATTCACCATTCAAAATCAAAATCATAATACTAAAGATATCCAGGTCTGTAGAGATAAATTTCTTTCTAAAATAAAGAATAAATCTGGAAATGGTGTTACATCTGTCTTTTTCCTCACTAGGCTAGATAGTGAAAGAAAGCACAGAAATTTAGAGCATATCAAATTACAGTGGCTCTCTCTGAATTCAATGATATATTATGAAAAAAACCATGACCTCCATTTGTAATTTGATTACAGGAAAACAGAGACATAGAGAAAGCAGTTTGTCATAAGTGGCAGTTGATACCCTGCAAATAAACACTTGGTAGGTTGGGTTTTTTTAGGTTACAAATGTCTCTTTTGGGGGGGGGGGGAATTCATTAAAAATGGGTGCCAAAATGTTTGGATAAAATTCATATTTATAATATATTTCATGAATGTGAAGGTGCAATTCTATTAGTTTTTACAAAATTATCCAGAGTTGCTTGTCAGTGGTTTTGAAAATATTACACACAATGTCCACCATAGTACTATGAATGTAAGTGCATTATTTTGACTGTGTTTATATTCATGTCATGATTTTGTTGCAAATCATAATTTATAATTAGGATTTCATATGAAAAGCGCTTTTCATGAAAAATTTTACATATTAGTACACTAGGCAGTGTTTTGTTTTTACTTAGGGAAATCTTTTTCATCCAGCTATGGCTTTCCAGCTCAGATTCATAACAATAGGAGATATTCTTTTATATACATAAGGATCAAAATACAGATATTTGAGGGTTTTTTTCTGGAAAGCTTCTGAAGATTATAAAGTGAAATGAGTACCATGACATATTCAACTTACATTCTCTTTTTTACATTTCCTAAAGAACAGTGAGTGCCTGACAATTTCTTATCTTTATTGTGTCTCAGTCACAAAGCTTCAGTTAAATTATAGTTTGAGATGTTAGCATTAATATGTTAATTGCTTGAACATCACTTTTCACATATAGTATGACAGCTACTGAATAGCACAAACTATGTATGTATACTAATGCACTTTTTCTCAGATTCCTGTATTCTTCTAATCTTGTGAATATCTTTGAACGGGAACTGTTTATTTTTAGTGAGACCACGTTCTTCTACAGGTCCTGCTTGTTCAGGAAGGTATTGATGTAAATGGAAATTGAAGTCCTTTCCGTCTCAAAGAGGTTTTATCAGAGAGATTTTAGAAATCATCAATCTAGGTTCAAGTTGTATTCATTACAAAATAAAGGTTTGTGCACGTATTGACAAAGCTTCTTGCAAACTCAGGCAACTTGTACATGGGTTTAATTGAACTTTGCTTTTATTTCTGTGCTGAATAGTTCGTAACCCTGTCAATGCTCTGTGCATCCCACATGGTCTAAAATAACCTGTGGGTATTTTTCCAAAAGCATTGCTGCAGCGAATGGACTTGCTTTTTCTCTGTTTTTGTCTTCCCCTCTGCAAATCTACTCCTCTCCTTTTTCTATCCATATAAATCCTCCACTCTTCATCTTTCTCACATTATAACTGCTTCTGAATGCAGTAAGATGTTGCACACAGAGAAGGAACATTGAAAATAAGAATTCATTCTGTACAGTAATGCCATGTCTGTGACTCTTGGACCAAGGCAAGAATTACCCTTTTAAAATCCACCATCTCCATGAAAGCTTAACTTTGAACAAGGAAAGAAAAATTTTTTTTTTGTACTTGGTGACAGAGAAGTAAAAGAGTTATCTCCCCCTGCTGCACATCTACAAATATTAGTCTGGGAAAGAAAATAACCCATTTTCAACATCCAGTGCTTCAAGGTAAGACACCCGGGACAAAACAAACACACTGACACAAACACAATATGATTTATTAACACTATGAAGGAAAGAGATGCTGTGTCACAGTATAGCATTGTGAATGTCATCCCTGCTCAGCAGCAGTCAAAAAATCCACAAATAAAAGGATCACAGTTTATGACAGCCTCACATTTTGAACACTGGGTGAACCCCAGATATATAATATAATGAAAATACATAGTTGATTTTTAAAAGGGGACAAAAGAAGGCAAAAAAGTAACAGGAAGTGTGGAATACCTGTTTAGGGGAGGAATTTAAGAAAAGTGACCACATAGACCATGAATACACAGCCTAGAAAAAAGGCAAGTGAAATAGAGCCTAAAATCAAGGTCTGTAAGACTGGAACAACAGCTATTGACTCTTTCAACATAACAGCCAAGGACCCACAACCGACTGATTAAACAACAGTTGCATTCCACACATAACTAAACTGAGGAAATCAGTTCCAATGTCAAAAATAATAATGGGCTTAAAAGTAGATGAATAATAGAGGGCTGGCTTAATTTGTAGTTGTTAAATATAATGGTCTTATAAAACCTCAAGAAAACCCTATGCCACAAACTGCTTGCAATGGGGAGAAGACTAAGGGGAGGAACCCTGCACATTTGCTCAGCTCCAGAGCATCAGATTCATGGCATTGCAGGAGGCAGGATTTGCAGCTGGATAGAGCTTTGATCTGAAGGAACAGGGCAAATATTGCACTCTTGTGATAACCCATAACTGACTAAGTGCTTCTGCTGAGACTTGTTTAAATTCAAAACAGTATGTAAAGCAGCCACCTGCTTCCCTTTTCACCATAATGGTTCTGGTGACAATTGGAAGACTCAAAATGAGCCAGATTATGTTTTATGCCTTTCCCCAGAGGCCCTTCCTTCTCAGTGCAATCGTACTCTGCAGCCTATTATGATGTTCCCATCTGTCTTAGTCATCGTGCAGCCAAGCTTTTCGTATTTAGATCCTTAACCTTTCCTCATGAATCAATTTCTCTAACTCGGTAATCAACACTGTCTGACAGAGAATGAAAGCAAATCTTGGATTTAGAAATAGGGCTTCAGACAGCAACTCCTGCAGCAAGAGATGCAGAAATTCTCTAGGTCCCTTGTACAACCTTTGTTTGGATAAACTCGAATACTTATAGAGGAAGACAATGAAGCAAAAATGATTGACTGTGTTTGGGGGGAAAAAATGAACACTGGATAGGAAAAAATACTGGAAAGTCTAAGAGCAAAAGGCAGGATTATGGTGTGTTTTATTCTTTCCTGGTGGATTATGAAAACACATCCATCCATCCATCCATCCATCCATCCATCCATCCATCCATCCATCCTTCTGTTCTTGTTCCTAACATCCTGTTAGTAACTTTGATTTTGACTTTGCCCTAACCAAAAGTATAGTTGTAATATTCAGTTAATGCTAATTCAGTAAACATGTACAGTTTAATCAGTTATAAGGGTCATTCTGTACAGTCTCTTATTTAGCACTGTGCTGCCAAAAAGCATGAGTGGCAGCTTTCAAGAAAATTTTGGAATCAAGCTGAAAGCCAAAGACATGCAAATGAACTAACAAGTATCTGTCACTGCCCAGTAGTGAGAACAGTCTTTTCTGAAGCACTAACGAAGCTCAGTAGCTGCTACAGTTGCTTCTGACTTTCCCAAGCTTTACTCTTCCACATTCAAGTTCTTAGTAGTTCTCAGTTGAAGACTGCATTTCTAAAACTTAACTAAAAAACCTCACCCTGTGCATTTCCAAAATGAATTAAGGAACTATCATAAAATTGCTCTGAATTCCTTGTTTTTGAAGCAAGACTTCCTCATGTTTGCCTTTCCATGGACTGTTTGCCTAGGTTATGTTCATGGTTGTCGCAGCAGTTAATGTAATAAGACTCAGGGTGAGGCCTCATGGAAGGAGAAGTGATATCTCTCACAGGTGGAACTTGCTCATCTTCTCAAGCCAAAACACTCACAAGAATCAGGAGGAATGTGTCAAGAGGTAACTCTGTGTTCAGGATTTCTTGTGTGGAGCCCAGGGGGTAAGAACAGCTACTGTGAGTCCTCACTGTGTTCTTTGGCTTCCTCTTGAAAAGCAATGACAGGTTAGTGTTTGTCCACACTTTTAAGGCTCCCTTTAGGAGCTAAACAATTATTACTGTGGGGTCATTCATCTCATAGCATTACTGTCCTCATCCTCCATAAATCTTCGGCAAGGTTGTGACGCTCTGCCTTTGGTTGCTTCTTCTGGGTATCTTTTTGGCTACCATCTGCCGTTTGGTTTGGAAGAGGAGAGCACAAGCAATGTCACTTACATCCTGTGTGTAAAACTTGTTCACTGAACAAGTTCAGCCGAAAATCATTACACGAACATCTCAGCAGAACGAGGACTAAACAGCACAAGCCCATCTGATGGGTCTTCTCAGCTTCTATAAACTGATCATCACATTACTGGGACTGAGAGACTCTAAAGAAAAACTTACAAGGTATCATGCTACGTTCATTACCCCCAAATGGATCAGGAATGTAAGATACTTCATGCTGTGTTTACTGTCTCTCAGACACCTTCATTCAGACACTGATGGCATTACAGATACATATGTATATATATATATATATATATACATATATATATATATATATATATATATGTGTGTGTGTGTTTGTGTAAAAGTTTAGCCCAAGAGGAATCTATCCTTAGTTATGGACCCTTTCACTCAGAATAGAAATAAGGATTTGATCCCACCTCACACAGATTCCACAGATTTCTCCTCCTTTTGCAGCAGGCAAAATTTCTGGTATTCTGAAGTGAAAGAATTTTTTATTCTTAAACTTTTTACTCTCCTAGGAAATCAAAAGGGTGTCTTGAATGAACAAGACATAAAATCCATTTCAATGATAGAATTGACTGTGTTTGGGGATGTGAAAACTGGCTTTTCTTCACAACATACTATGTTGAAGTGAAAGTTGGTATCTGCACAAAAATCAATGCTGCTACTGCTGCTGGTCTGTACTGCTTTCGTCTCTTATCATAGCAGGATCACTGCCATAATCTTGGCAATTTTACCTGGATATTACTGGCATAATTAGTTCTTCTTTAATGCACAGAATGAATTTGAAAATGAGTATCGGTTACTAGGAAGCATCTGTGGACAGAGGTGATTTAGTTTAGTGCAGCCTTCCTGGACTATATTTTCTGGTCATTTCATGTGACATAAACTGCTCAACAGCTGAAAATCCATTTATTTCAACATAAGGAATTTTTTCCATTAATAATGATAAGTCTGATAAGAAGAAAAGGTGATTATATGAAGGCCAAAAGGAAAATAAAGTAATAATTTCTTGATTATAAAACCAATATTTAAATCATAATAAACTCTGATGACATTTTGTGCATAACAAAGGAGAAGAAAAATGTGTATCATAGCCCAGTACCCAAGGGGTGGGGGAACTTTAATAAATACAGCTCTATGAAATAACAGTTTAGTGATTCAACTTGTGAAAAATTGCAGCTTTTAAAATCTCTCAATATTCTGCCTCACTTGCATTATTTGAACTTTCATTTGCCACTAAGCAAACAATAATGTACTAATGGACATATAAATCTTTTTTCAGAATTATTTCAAGACACAAGGATTAGAAAAATCATTAAATATTTGATGACAGTTGCAATATCTGCCTGACTTCGAAGCAGATCTATTTCCGGGAAAATACAGAGAGGATGATAAAAAGAGGATCAATAAAACTCTGCTTATAAGTATCATATGAAAGAAATAAAATGAAGGTAAACTAGAGTCAATGGATTCATAAATTGAACTGCAGATGGAATATAATTGGTTTGTTTCCCTCACATTTTTGTTCCACTGAAAGAACAAAACCAAACCAAATTTATTAAAGACATTTTAAAATAAAAATTTTACCCACTAAAGTCCAAGGGCATTTTATCACTGCCTTCAGCTGGGATGGATCAGCATTTATTCTCAGCTCTTGCTAAAACTGGATCTTTATCTTTGTGGATGTAAAAAAAATTGTTGATACAATACAATTCACTTACAGATCTCTCAACAAGTTTTCAGTCACTTAGCTGATGTTCAGAATAGAAAGTACTGTAGAATATTCACCTGCTTTGCACTGGCAGAGCTGCAGACAATGAAAGTGGCACTATGAGTGGGATGAAGACATCTGTTGTTGTTTCATCTCATTCTACCCATGTAGCCAGGTGAGATTAAAATTATTTTAGTCAGAGACGCAAATGCTTCAAATGCTTCAAATAAGCCTTATACTTATTTTATTTATTCCAGTTGTGCTGATAGTAAAACCTGAGGTATGAAAGTGGTGTGACACAGAGCAAATTAGAGTTGGGAAGGAATCAGAAGCTGGTTTCCTCATTTGTAGTAAACTCAAGCTGTTTCATACATCAAGGCCCCAAGAGACTGTTTTCAGAGTACTGCTGGTTGGTTGCTTGGGTTTTTTTATTTGTGTAAGGAAACATGTTTGTATTACATGGTTTGAAATGCTACACAATAATTGGCCCATGAAAATTTTCAGTTGCATATTTTCTTCCTCTCTGCTTCCATTTCTCTTTAACTCACCCTTCTTCAACAGAATATCTGAGCATCTTCTTACAACCAACCTGAGCCACAAAATAAATTTGTTTCATACCTCTTAAAAATAGCAAGAATTTCTTTTTTCTTGAGCCTACAAGCAATTTAATTTCTTTTTCAAGTTCAGGGCAATTTCATTTGGCTGCTTTGGTTCTCAGATAATTTATAATTGACTTGGAAAAAAGTCAAATTCAGCTTGGATCTAATCCATATCACAAGAAGCAAAATCACAGCTGACACTTTTGTTAGCATAGTCAGCAGAGAAACCCAGACCCTGCTTTTATAAACATTACTCAAGCAGAACTCATATTCAGAATAATTTCTTGTTAAGAATTTTGCTAGCATGAGGACACTAGAAATTGAAACATTGCTCCCTTGAAACATTGCTCCCTGTTCCCAAATGACACCAGTTTAACAAAAAAACAAAAAAAGGGGGTTTTTAAGCAGTTTTTTTCATTGTTTACGTAGCAGTTGAGATTTTTTTTTGGTTGAAGTAGGATTTCTTCTACTTAGAAATGAACATAAATTAAACATTTGAAATAATCTGCTTTCCATGTGAGTACCAGTGTTCACAGTGGTTCTTGTACTGACTTTAGTTTAGCTGTAAATAAAAGCAACCCACTTAGGTAAGCTAAGGCAGCACCACTTCTTCACTAGAAAGGTTAATTCTGTCAGGAAAAGGATAATGCTTGGCCCTTGTGTCTAATCAAGGCACTGATAAGCTCTCATTACTCTTACTTAACCTGAAGGAGAAACTAGAAAGCCAGAGTTTGTGGTGTGCCCAGCTGATAAAGTGATTGCTTTGCTTTCCCTGTCCAGTGCCTGGGTCTCCTGTGCAGCTACAGAAGCTCAGCCCCATCAGATGTCACAGGAGCGTTTGCGCAGCACCAGTTGGTGCTAATGCAGCAGGCTTAAGCTCCTTATCTCCCCTCAATCCCTAACCTTAAATCCATGCTGCATGTTTTATCATTCATGTTTACTCTTTTAGAAATGTAGAATAAAAAGTCCTTTTCTCAGTAATATTTCTTCTTTCCTTCCTTCTGCCAGTTTTAGTACTGTGCCCCTTAATTGCTGTGTTTCACTAAAGGTTTCTGAGTTTCATCATGCCAGTAAATAAATTATTTCCAATTATAACTCCAAATAGTCTGTTCATAGCTGTCAATAGCTAATATACCCATTTAACTCCTGAAGGGGCCCCAGACCAAAACTTAATTAATACATACTTGCTCATTTTTCCTTTCCTGCTTTTGTGTCCTTCACCTATATTTGAATGGATTTATTGTAACTCCCTTTGCTTTAGGCATGGCACATACAGAACCCTATTCCCCTACAGACACCAGTGAAAGGCATTCTCCTGAGAGCAGAGCCATCCTCGTGGTGTGGGAAGGCTTCCCACAGGTCTCAGAGCTCATTGTGAGCAGACACGTAGAGCCATGGCCAAAGCTACATTCCTGTACTGCTCTCAAGCTCTATTCCTGCACTGCCCCTCCTGCTCCCACAGTCATATGTTTGAGGGGAAAAATTTAGTAGACCAAACCTAGTAGTTAAAGTTAAGATCTCAATTAGAAGAGGAAACCATTCTCTGGTGGTTCAGACTATTTGAAACTGTCTTAATTCCATTCTGGGGGGCATCCCTCTCTACTGCAACAGGTATTCTTTGTCTCCTCTGGCAGTGGACCGTAAACAACCTAACATCATTCTAAACATTGCAAAGATACAGAGATGCATCCCACAGTGTAAATGCATCAACAATCAGCATGTCCCCTACCATTCAGCTGAGACCTGCCCCACCTGCACAGTTTCTCTTCTTGGGCCATGACATCTGGAAATTCAGCCTGTCCCTACTCCCATCTCCCTAAATCTAATCCTAATAGGACAAATTCTCTTAGCATTCAGTATGGGAACAATGCAGCTGAGTCTTTAATAATTTGGCACTAATCTGATACCAGCCAGTTCTCTTTGTTGGAGGGGTCTGGACTTTCTGTTGTGAGAAAAGCTTTCCTGGACAGAACTTTGTTTTCCTGCCAGATTTTTTGTTTGTATTTCATTTTTGAGAGTGGCTTACCTGGAAGAATTGATATGTAAACACACCCACTTTGCTTTTTCACTGGCAGAATTTGTCCACAGGAGTGTGAGAAAACTCAATGATCTCTATTCAGTTTCTAGCACCAGAACTACTTTGGCAGAATATCGTGGAGGCAGAGCCCACAGAAGAACCTGCTCCCTGTTCAGGGAGACCTTAGAGAAGCCTTCCAGTACCTCAGGGGTCTACAGGAGAGCTGGACAGGGACTTTTTCCAAGGACGTGCAGTAATGGGACAAGTGGTAATGGCCTCAAAGTGAAAGAGATCAGGTTTAGGTTAGATATTAGGAAAAAATTCTTGACTGTGAGGACAGTAAGGCACTGGCGCAGGTTGCCCAGAGAAACTGTGGATGTCCCATGCCTGGGAGTGTTCAGAGTCAGGCTGGATGGGGCTCTGAGAAACCTGGTCTAGTGAAAAGTGGCCCTGCTCACGGCAATGGGGGTTAGAACCAGATGATCTCCAATGTCTATTCCAAACCAAATCATTCTGTGATTCTATGAAATTGAGCCCTTTCTGTGAGTTTCAAAGCTGAAACTGGTATGCACAAGAGAGACCAAACATTTTTACTGAAGCAAGTTAATGCCCTTTGGAATAAGATAATTATTATATATATATTAATTCTAGTAGAAGAAGCTATATTAAGAAAACAATTTCTTTATTATCTTGTCATTTAAAGATATCATCATCTTGTCTTGCTTAAGCTGGAAGGGCAAAACCCATAGGACTGCAAACAACAGATGAAAAGTTCTTTCTTGCTTTTCAATGAAACTGATCATTGAGCTGTCATAAATCTGTAAAGTGCAGCTCTACTTTCTTTATTAACCTTGGACCTACTGTTTCTGTGGCACAATTATTTAGTTTTTAATTTACATACAAAAAAGAAAAATTTAATAAGATTGCTTGCAGCTGAATTTTGTCATTCAAAGGTCTAATCCCCGAGTGATTCTCTTTGTAATTGTTTAGAAATGAGCTACTTGGCTATTTTTAAGATGCAAGAGTCAAGAATTTTTTTAATGTAAAATATTTTGTCAGCTATTTTTTTCTGAAGTAATATAAAGCCAAATGTTACAGGCAGTTCTTTTAAAAATTATTGATTTTACTACCATAATACAGTGAAAGGGTTCTGTTCAAACCATAATATAGTGAAAGGGTTCTGTTCAAACATGCAACTTATTAAAAAAAACATTTCCCATGCTGTATTTAAATAACTCCAGCCTGAATCATTGGTCTTCATGTGACAACGCTGGCCATCAGATATACCCCATCTCTGGGGGGCTCTTGTAACAGGTGTTACTCAGGCTTCTGTTGTAAATTGCTACTTTAATTTGTAAGCTTGAACACCCTTTTGCTAATAAAGCCTTTGTACAACAAGAGCAGAAGGGCACTCCCTCACAGAAATATGGCAAGATCCCAATGCCCTATAAACAAAAGTTCAGTATGAAGCATTGTGAAGTCAACAAAAATTATTTTTAAATTTAGTTTTTTTCTCTTCTTAAATGGATGTTTACAATAACAGTTTACATATTTCCTTGAAGGCTTAAATTTTAATAACACACTTAGGTTAAGAAAAGGGTATCGAATGGATTCCAGGGAGGAGGATAAGGTACTGAGGCAGCAGGGAACAAGGCACTTGGGAAAACTCTGGGCAAACTGATTATAACTGGGATTCATTTTCCCTACTTTGTAAGGTGCAAACCAAACTGGTTGTCTAGACTTCCTGTGTATGGAAAGAATATCCAGAGGACAATTAATCTCAGTTAGTTTAGGTATTTAACTTAGACTGAGATTAAACAAAATAAACGTGCTCTGAAGGTATCCTTTCTCTCCAGTAGCTATACGGGAACTGAAAGGTGTGGTTTAAATTAGACATATAGATCTTAGACAGCAAAGTTAGGTGAGAGGTATGGCTTGCAAAGTAAAAATGGGAGCAACATCAACAGCTGAGAAATAAAAGGAAACTGCGAAGGGCCTTTGGGATAATAGGAAAGAATATGGAAGATGGGAAATAACATAATTAGGTAATCAAGAGGGGCCACACAAAAGGATTTGAAGAGCAGGACAAAATGGTTTCACAGCAACCAGGTAAATCTCCCTGGGCTGTCATACAGTATAAAAGAAAACAGGGAAAGTGATTAGGGAAAAGGCTTGCAATAATCAGTGCAAAAGTTGCTCAATGCATAGATACAAGAGTGTCCTATATGGATGCAAAAGAATTGCCAGTCTTTGGGATATTGTGAAAATACAAAGGGTATTCAACTGCAGTGTCTTCAAAAGATGAGGAAGGCACTGAAGGTGAAAATGGGTTGCATTTTTACTGAAATATGATATGCAAAATATAGTGAGAAAAGGTGGGTTTTTTTGTCTTTGAACCAGATCTAGACCTCACAAAGAGAAAAAGTCTATTGCGTGTTAATATGGATTTTTGCTGGTTGCCTATTGGGGTAGAATTGCTGGCTGAGATTTTTATATGGAAAAGCTTAAATCATATACTATAAAAGGGAATCTATTTTATTGAAAGAATAAATAAAATTTGCATGATTAAATAAAAAAAATCTCTTCCTTGGTTATGCATTATACCACCTAGTCTTAGCAGTCTGACTACACATTTAATAATTTCAGTCTGTAATACAACAATAAATATTACACAATCCAGACAAAGAAAAAGCAGATTATTTGATTCAACTAAATCAGATTTATGAACTGATTAATATCAAGTGACTGCAAAATGGCTACCAAGACTGGCTTATTTGGACATTTTGGGAAATTGTATTATAAAAGCCTGTAGTGATCATCAATAACCTACGTTATCTGAAATCAATCGCAGGGTAATTGAAGGCAATTTTAGAGCAAATCACTGCTTTGTGACTTGCAGTTAACTAAAAGATTTTTATATTTTTCTTGTCCATCTTCCCAGCTCAAAATCTGAGCTGTACTTCTTTATATTTTTCTAGGAATTCATCTAAGACTCCTATTTTTGTCTGTGATGTTTTGACTGTATTTTAAGCATAAATATTATGAATCCTTCCCTGTCAACTTTTGATTTACCAAACATTTGGCCAAGTCAATGAACATATTAAGTTCACTACATAATACCAGATGGCTTTATGGGCTTGTGTCCTCTCCTGGGCAAATCCTGCTGTCATCTCTGAGCATCTGCACGGAGCCACAAGGGATGTGTGCACTTTTCATTCATTCAGCTGGGTCACTCGTCATTAATATTCGGAGGAGGAAAGGAGGTGTCAGACAAGAGAATTGGCTCTGGCTGCTGTTAGCACATTGACATGTCAATCATTCACCCTAGAGGCTGCCAGGCCCAATTTAGAACAAAAGTAACTGCTGGGCTGAGCACAACACAAAAGGAGACGAGATTTCTTTGTGTTAACCAGTCCCTACACAGTGTGGAAACGTGATTAGAGTCTTCCTCACAACCAATAACACACGAAACCCAGTCACTAGCGGGACGTACTTTGAGATAAAATCTCTGACCCCAATCACGTTATGAATGATCCTTCTGCAATCATAGGGTGTTCTCAAAATGAAATTGTATTTAAAGTGCCTCTCTCAGGAAACTGGTCTGACCTAGCATGGTGATAACTTGAATATGTTAAATTCCCTGCAATTTCTTACATGACAGCTTTGATCACTCATAAAAGGTACTGTTGTTTTCCATATTAATACAGTCACCTTTAAAAGACAAAACAACAGAAACAAATTAATCCTCAAGCCGTTTGATCTCAGTGCAATTCCCCAGCAGCTGCACGTGCAGTAGCCTCCTAGTGCTCCCTACTGGAGTCCATCCAGAATGCCTCCTGCTTGCACAGGCAGCTTTAAGGGGAAAAGGTGGGTATGGTGGCAAAACACACATGGGCTCAGCTGCTCAGACTAGGAAACAGGAATTCGTGCTCCATAAACCCTTCAGCCTTGTCTTGCAAAATTTTTATCTCTTTTTGGAATCTTGAGATAGTCAAAACAAATATAAGCATCGGCAATAAGAGTGTTTGCTATCACAGTTCATCCCTTGTTGCCGTCAAGGGGCAAAAGTTTCATTTTGCTCTGGTAGGTGGCTTCTCTCTCAGCAGATGGGCTAACATAGGACAGCTTTCAAGTGACTGCATTTATAACAGCAGATTCAAACCCCTCAGGCACCAGGATATGAATGTCAGAGTTAGCTTCTTCTCTGGCATAAGCTGAACCAACATTCAGGCTGCAAATATTCTGAGGAAGGTTAAATATTTATTGTATTGATCAGCTCCATGTCTGTGTGTAGAATGTCCTACCACCCATGGATATTCAAAGAAACATTTTCTCAGGACAAGCCACATGTACACCAGTAAATCTCTGTCAGAATCAATAGACAGACACCTTTCCATGCCAGTTGAAGAACTGGTTTATTTAGTTTTAATATAAGGTTGTCAGATACATGTTCTCTTCCCTTATGCTTGCAACCATCTGCTGTTCACAAGCAATCCACCCTGAACTTCTTCCTCGGTCAGAATGTGGAAAATCTTTCACCTCCAACACTTCTCATAACAAATAGCCATTGTTTCATATACTTAATTTATTTCCTTGAGAAAAGGAATGGGAAAAAAGTATTTCAGTGTCTTTAATTCTTTTATCTCCTTCAACCCCACTGACTATATCTGACTTCATCATGAAAGATGTATTCTAACTGTGGTCTGGTTTCACAGCAAAGTTTCATGGCTAGCTATATTTAACCCAAAGATGAACCCCACACCTCTATTTCAGATCCTGTAGAAAAAACACATAGCATCAGCAGACAAAGGTTGTAGCTAACTGCAGGAGTAGCAACAATGATAGCAGGAAACATTAAACCACTTCTCCTTTAGCTCTCATAGCTATATATTACTAATGCTGTTTAGTGATAAATATATTTGAATGGCTGCAACTCACAAGCAGGTGGGAAGGAAACCTCCCTACTTATGTATACATCCTGGGTACACGGAATGAAATATCACAAAATATTTGTCTTTGGCTCTTACTTAGAGCGATGCTTTATCTGTACAGATATTTTGATATTCAAGTACCTAAAGACATTATTGTATGACTGATGACACCAATTATTCTACACCTAAACAATATGGTGCCATGCCCAGAGAAAGAAGAGTAAAAGGACAGTGATTTGACGAACTTTTAAGAGTGCATTTTGATCATTAGCATAAGACCATTTCCCTTTTATAGTCTAGGAGACTAAATAGGCAGCACTCTGATACTTTTACATGTCTTAATAAATGCTACTATAAATTATAAAATGTAAATTATATTATTCTGCTATTAATATCACCTTCAAATAATATGTTCTTGCCTGTTTCATGTAGTGTAATTTACTGAAAGGATATGGCACACAAACTTTGGCCAAAATATCTGGCAACATCAGTGAAGCATATGTCATGGCTACAGACAGAGATGCAGAGGAACTTTTGTTCTCTCTCACAAATGGCCAAGTCACTGTGTCAGTCCAGCATCCTTTCTGAAGCTGTCTCCTCTAAATGATATGAGGGACAAAGAAACTAATGTTCACACTTTTTTAAAAAAGGTATTTCTTCAGCAAAATGCTGATCCTTCAATATTTCAGACAAAAGTATTATGCAAAGAAAATATGTATATCTTAGGTCAACCTTAAGCAAAATTTCCCCACCACCTGTCACAACATGAAGAAAGGAGGCTAACTCAGTAGAGTTCTGAATAAGTGCCACCACTGATAATGGAAACATTTCTATGGCAAGTAACTCAGAGTGCAGTTATGCCAATATGTCAAAACTATATTACGAATACACACATGTTTAGATAGTGTGTCAGAGAGGATGAGAGCATCAGTGCTAACCTGCCAGAAAAGACAGGAGCTCTGTTTGTTCAGCAGAGATTTGCTGCGTTCATTTTTCTTCTTCTGTTCCTCATCTCTAGAACTGAGATGAATGTATTTTTTACACATTAGAGAGATGTATGAGTTCCTTAGAAACAATATGAATAGCATTGGTATAAACATCTTCAACAGATTGATTTTGGGGGTTGTTTTCATTGAAAGTTTTTTTCCACAAGGAATGCTGTTGTTTCAGGATAAAGACGCTCCAGTTTTCAACATGCTGACAGCATTTGGATTAGTAACATTGTATTCTCTTCCCTTGTTTCCATCAACATGATTTTTACATAAGACACAACTGGTCCCTCTGTAATTTATCTCCACACATAGCATTTCCACACACAACTTTATGAATTCAGAGATAAATAGTTTGAGAAGGCCGTCCGCTTTCATTTACATCATTCTCTGCATGCTCTCTGATCTGAGGTTAAGTTTAGCAGCTGTCTAAACACACAGTCCCAAGACTGAATTATCTGTTACTTGTAAGGAGGACAAGAACACTTCATTATGAAACATTCTATCTGTTGCAGGAAAGAGGCACATATACACAAAATGGAGGGATAAACTTGCATTATTGCTCACTCACAGTTTTAGGGAGGCTTTTTCCCATTTAAATATACTGCATGTGCAAAGAAACTGTATCAGAGCGCTGAAACAATCAAGATTTCTGAGTCGAATTTTAAAGAATGGAGTATTACCTAAGAAAACTCTCACCAAAATTTCCAAGAGAGTATGCAGTATTTATTTAATGCTGAAGACAAGTTTAAGAACATGCCCAATGGAGACTCCACAGCCACGAAACAGAGCTTATGTCGAGAAAGTAAGGAAATAAAGCTAATAAATTGAGGAAAATGTATACAATACATTGATTTTCAGAGGACTAAAAACTGACTAAAATCCCTATACTACAACTACATTGAAAATAAAGTGCTTCTTCTTGTTAAAATCAGCTAAAAGACATTTATAGAACTAAAAAAACCCACAGCTTCTTTCAGCGGGGGCTTAAGAGAAAATTGTCTCTGAGAAGACTATGCTTCTCGACTTTTGATTAAAGACATAGTCACAGCAACCTACATCTTCATAACTTCCAGGGTGGATTAATACTCTTCATTATACTGTTTAATGCACATGCTGAGATTAAAAAGACCTTCTGCAGATGTAAATCCCAGCAATCTCTTTAAATGGTACCAGCCTTGAAAAACATGATCCCCTAGCACTTTGCTCCCTAGCATGACTCTAAAGAAAAGAAGCCAATTAGCCTTCTGTGGTACAGTGCTGAGCTCCATGGTGAGCTTTCTCAGCAGATGGCCCAAGAGCTCCTTGTTGGAAGAGCTGTTCACCACACTGACAGAATTAGAGGTTATATTCACAAAGGGATTTAAGGGTGAAAATTCCTCTTCAGGTCCTTAAGTCGTTGGACTTATGTACCAGCAGCAGCTGTGGCTAACACTAGGTCTGAGCCCAAAAAGCCCCACAGAAGATTCTCATGGGAAGGAAGGAAGGAATGGTAAGGAAGGAAGGAAGGGAGGGAAGGAGGGAAGGAGGGAAGGAAGGAAGGAAGGAAGGAAGGGAAGGAAGGAAGGAAGGAAGAAAGAAAGAAAAGCTGCTGGCACAAAGCCCAGAGCAGTGGCACAATCGTCTGAACAGGGAGTGACTTTCTGGAGGCTGGGCTGAAAGAAGTGGCCTTACAAGAGATGAGATGACAAGGACTGGCAAAGGAGAAAGAAACAAAGCACAAGGCAAAACTTAAAAGATCAAAGCTCTAAGATGAGTACAGGAAATGTTTCCATGAAAAATCTGAGAAAGAAGCAGATGATGGAGAAGGATAGTACAAACCTGAACCATAATCTGTTCAGATGCAAGGCTCCATAGGCTTTAGAGAAAACGTCTTTGAAAGATACTGAAGGGAAGAAGAAGAGACAGGAGTTGATCCAGCACAAAGAGTCAAAACACAAGCACCTGAAGTGAGTTAATCAGCAGGTCAAAGCTGATGAGCTTTATCGAAAGACTTGCTATGGAACAAAAGCTTCAAAGATCTCAAGAAATCCTGGATCAGCTGATGGAGGAAAGGATTAGGGAATCAAAAGGAAAAAGCTTTAAATGAAGTAGAATGAAATTTTGTGGCCAAAGAGAATGAGGATGGGAAGACATAGAAGTATGTTGCTAAATATAGCTGAGAGGAAAATTCAGCAAGCCCCAGAAATTCTGGCCAAAACTACGCAACGGAAAGTAAAACACATCAAGGAAATTGTTTGAAAGAAAGAAACTACTGCTCTCAAAGACAAAATTTGGTGGTGAAAAATGTCAACTACAGGCAACAAAAGAAACAATCAGAATAAGAGATCAGAGGAGTGATCTGTTGTTAAGAGATTTTAAATCTGTTGGAGAAAAAGTTAGAAAAAATACCCAGAGCATTGTATGACCTGAGTCAGAAAGCAAAAAAAAAAAAAATAGTGAATAGCTAAGCAAACAGCTAGATATCTTCAAATGCCTCTTATAGTACAGATAATCTTAAAACTTATAGAGAGATTACAGCTTTTGTGTCCAAAAGATAGCTTTCAATTTATCCTTTTTGAGATTTGGCAAGAGCTCTGGATTGTACTGAATTAAAATGGTTTCATTTTAACCTCACTGCATCCAATGAATCTGCCAATCACCACCACTCCTGACAGCCTGGCCTACCTCCTTGCTGTTCTGATGTCGTTTGGTGGCACAACACTTGAAACATGTTAAATATATGTAATTAATACAAATTTCAAATATATTTTATTAAATTTCACTAGATAACCTGATTTATGCATGTAATAAATAGAGATCTCTTCACAAGAAATGTTTACCCTTCATTAACTTTTGCAGCTTTGAGAAGAATGAATTGCTTATATCTGTTGTGCAGGTGTTTTTGCCTCAGTAATGCAAGGTAAAATAGAGAAATTTTTCAGAGGTCAGAAACTAGAAACAAGAACACAATTATATTTAATCTAATGTGTAACTAGCTAATTTGCATTTCTGTTGTTGAATAAACCATTAGTCAATAGCTTAGGATAAGCAGCAGTGTCACCTGAAAAAGTGAAGAGCTTCCTTCCTAGAAAAGGAAGCCTTAAACAAAGTTTGTCACATTTCGCTCTACACCTTTGTGAGGAAGAGCATCTTAGCCTTCCAAAGAGCTGGCACTTTTAGCTGATGGCAACTACACAAATGATAAATGATGAATAGGAAATAGACCATATTTGAGAGCAAGCCTTGATCTGAATGTTATCAAAGACCTCTAGGGGCTTCTGCCTTGTGGAACTAAATTTGGGGTTCCCAAGAATGTGGTTCCAAACTAACATCTCTCTTCCAGAAGAGCAAAATTCTGAGCAAAGCAGAGAAATTTGGCAACTGAGAGAGCCTAACGTTTCACAACCACTGCTGAACATCAGTATATTAGTTTTGTTCAAGCTCCTGTGTGAAATTTCTTAGCTTCAGGCTGCAGCCCAACAAGTCAAAAGAACTTCTTGACAGAAAAGAAAGTAAAGCTGCATTTTGCCAATATAAATCAACTACCATTTGAAAACTTGTTCCTGCTAAAAATCCAAAGAGATTGCAGAAGCAGGATAGCCTGTCGGAGAACCCTACAGTTGGAAATATACCTGTTCCCAGTAGAATTGAGGAATCTAATTTGTAAATCATAACAGCAAGATATTTGCACACTTAGAAATCTACAATATTTTCTACACTGCTTTCAAATATATCGTAGTCATCTGCTGAGAGACTCTGGTTAATCTTTCCTGCTTTCAGATGGAGTTGAAAAGGTTAAGAGCTGTGATTCTCATTTCTGTGTGCTGAGACTCTAGTGAGGCATACGCAATGGACTGGTTTGCTGCTTGCCATGCACTTATCCGGCAGTACAGAAACTTACTTCAGCTCGGTAAGGAACACTAATACTACACAATCCATATTATTTCATGATAATTGTAGAATTGTAACCAATTTCTGTTTCAAAGAAAAGATGGTGTTACCTCTTTCTGGCCTGAGCAGAGAGCCAAGAGTCTGGGGTCTTGTGAGCCATTTCAAATGCAGGAGAAATTGTCAGAGTCCATCATATCTTAGATATAAATTAGTTTATTTTAAAAAGTGTTCAAAGTCACCTTTCCTCAGTGTAAGAGAAAATAAACAAGGGCAGGTTTCTCAGCACACAGGTAAAGGTTGTCCCTTTTGAACAACATTTAGAATTCTCTCTCTGTTTTCACCCATACCTGTTTATAATTTTCTTTTGTAGACTTTTCCCTCAGTTATTTCTGTCATTCTGCATCCCACAGATTTCAAAATCATCATATTGCAAAACCTATTTGTGCTGCATCTATTTTAGATAGAAATCGGTTTTGTTTCAGTTTTCTGAATGCCTACAGAAGCATACTCTTTTCTTACCTTTATCCCTCACAAAAACCTTTTGTTAAACCTAGAAGCATTTAATGACATTTAGCCAACAATAACAACATCCTGGTTTTGAATGCTTAGCAACAGCTACAAAATTTCTCATTGCTGCGAACAGCAGCCATATACAGCTCTGTGCCCCAACATTCATTTCAGCAAAAGGCAGATAAAGATAAATTATCCTGGTCTTTGGAGATAAAGAAACAGCAGCATAATAGTTCTCATATGTTTTAGGGCTTCACCTTCACAGTGGTGCAGTGACAGAAGAGGAATTGACTCGGAAGTCACTATGGACAGACAGCACAACGGGACAAGCCGAGTGCTGGAGGAGGGAGAGATCACAGTAGTGCCGCCTTTGGAAATCCTGTCAGTGGGCGAATGCTGTGAAATATACAACAAACAATACATGGATTCCTGCTTAGAAAGAACTTGAAACACGGTCTTACTTGTCTTTAATACTGCATTTCTGGAATACTGTTTTTCTTTGTTTTGTAATATCACAACCAACCCCCCCTTCCTTAATTAGCTTTATCTGAGAAGAGAATCCACTCTTTCTTTTAGTTTTGAACCACTATGGGCAGACATTTATCTAGAGGTCTGTGAGTATGTCTGCCATACATATGTAGATCTTAAAGCCTTAATCCTAAAGTGAACTCCATACAGCAAACAGACAACCTTTTTGTCGGGTTTCAACAGAGAGAGACACACAATATTTACAAAAATATTTACAAAACTATTCTGAAGTACAAAATAAAACCCATGAGGGATTTCAAAGCAATGTTTATAATTGATTTGGATAAGCTCAGCTTTTAGGATTACTTCCTGCTAGTTTTTAAAATAACTGGATTATCTGAAGGATGAAGAAATCTTTGACCTATATATTCTAGTTACTGTCTCTTTCTTCCTTTTACTTGGTTTTAAAGCATATTAAGGCAAGCTAACCCATATAGATGTCTTGCGGGACATTAGATTCAATTTTAGTCATGAAAAAAGTACCTGTGTACCACAGCAAAACAGATGGACAGACTCTTATTTTAGTACACATTGCATGGCAGAAGGAAACCAGTGGAAAGCAGGACTTGAATTTCTCTCTACCCCAGAAAATTACAATCACAGAATTAACCCAGAAAATTATGATGAAATAAGATTAAAAACCCCAAAACAAACAACAACAAAACACCCACAAAACAAAAAAAGAAATAAACAAACCAACCCTCCAAAACCAAAAAAAACCCCATCTTCATGCTGCTTGTATTGATACTTCTCCTATCAGTGAGTTAAATGCTCATCAAAGCAACAAAAGCTACCTATTTTCAAGGAGAAAGGACAGACAGGAATGCGGCAACTTAAATTGTCAATGAAGTCCCATTCCTGCAGGGAGGATATGACAGGGAGATGAGAGAGTAACACTTGAGGAAATTGTTCTTTACTAGGAAGGAAATGAGATAGATATTGTGAAAGGAAATACTATAGAAGCACTGGTCCAAGGATGTGAAGAAACAATCCTTTTCCAAGCAAGGACCACAGCTATTTCAGATAACATCTCCCAAAAGTCCAAGGAAATCTGAGTCTCCTGACTGTGCATCGAGACTTCTTGCATCAGACTGGCATGCAGTGCATGCAGTGAGGCTGCAGAGAGGCCCAGGGTACAGAGGCTGTGGAGATGCTGCCCTGGCTGTCCACAGGGCCAGTTAAGCCATCTAAAAGTATGGATGAGGTGAGTCTCCTGCATCTGCACAGTAGATATTTGATTTCATTCTCCCATATATTGGCTCCACCACCATTATGTTCAATCTTTCTTTGAGTAATGTGTTGATTTAGACAGCACCCATAGCACATCTGTCCTCCCTTTCATCCAGGAGAAATGTGCACAATGTTCAACGCTAAATGACCCAGATGAGAATATCTGACTGACTTAGAGAGTGGTAAGTTTTACTGTTAACTTATTTTTTTCCGCTTGCCTCTCTGACATACTTCACTGAGAAGTCAGTATCATTACAACCCCTGGAAAACAATATGTAAAACAAAAACATGGCACACAAACAGTCCTTTTAATTTCTTGGTTTTGATTTGGTGTTTTTGATTTCTTGTTCTCTAAATAAATGAAATGCCACCTTCCCCACTTTTAAGACAAACAGATTGATTTGAGAGGGAAAACAGACAACAGTAATATTTCAATTTAGTAATAAAGTCACAATATTATTTTCTTAACCATATTTAAACCATTTCCCTACCAAACGTAGGCATTTCCAAACTGGGACAGGGGAGGGCACTAAAGCGTTATACATGGATCTGAAAGCTGAAGCAGTGCTTTGTCCAACATGTAAATTGGCTCGACAATGATTACAGGCTCAGCATGTACACTTCTTGAATGAAAAAGCAGCTTTGATAGAGCCTATTTCAGTTGCTTGAACCACTTCCTTAATCTTTGGGAGAAGCTGCTGAGCCAAGTTTTGCTTTTATGCTTTATCATCTTTCAGCCAAGTAGGGGAAAAAATACATCCCTGTTAATATCTGAGACGCATTCAGAACCCTAAGAATATGTTGGGTTCTGGGTGAAGTAGATGTGGTGTGAACAAGACTAATGTGTTTAGGCATTAGTTTTAGGATAAAATTAAGTTTTAGGATAAAAAGATACATGGCTATAAGATCCTTGTTCTACCTGGGCTAACGCCACTAAAGAACTGATATAGTTCTTGGATAGTGTCAGTTTGGACAATGGACTGCAACCATTACTGCACCGTCAAGAAATCTCCTGCAAGACTATTTGCGAACTTACTGCACTTGTTAGCTCCTTATGGGAAGCAAAGATTCATCTTCATGTGCATGTGTGCTTTGTCAACAGAAAAGAATAACACACAACTATTTACATAATTAATTACCATCAAGCTCACAGTAGCGTACGAAGCTGAGACAATTCTTTCCATTTTCTGCCTGTCAGAATGCACTATCACAACTAAGAACATGAACTGAGGTCTTTCTTTGTAAAAGCACATCTGAATGAAGACTCTTTTAATTACAGCGACTTCTTTTTAATTAGTGGATAATTCTGTAACCAGTGGTAACATTTGTAATGGTGCAAGGCTATAATCAGATCTCATGCACTGGTGAATGAATTTATCACTGCAGAGGTCAGGAAGGTTTTATGAGCAGCATTCAATAGTTCAACAGAGGTACCAGTTCTGTATTTTTTTAGATACCTTTTTTTCTATCTTTCATACTACGCAACATGTAATAAAGCAGGAGTAAACCCAGGTGTGTTGGTCAATCGCAGAAGAGTTATGAGGCAACAGTATGCAGAGCACACAAGGAAAAGAAATTCTAACAGAGACGGAGAGGTATGAATGCCACTTTACAGGTCACTGATACAGTTCTGACCCACTGTTCTGGTCAACCCTGATCAAAAAGATAAGATAAAAAAATGGAGCAGAGACACCAGATGAAGACTATTAAAAAGCCCTGAAACTTGAGCTGGTGGATGTCTTTATGCAATGAATACATATGAAACACATCCCAGGACTTGATTTTGATATACATCCAACTCTGCATCACAGTTTTCATTTAACACCACCAGCAGATGCTCTAAGGTAGAAGGGGTTCCTCTAGCCATCTGGATGACATCCTCCTTACTGACATTTTAGAAGGAATATCACATATAGCATATAGCAGCAGAAACAGAACTAGGGAACAAAGTGACGCATGGAGGAGAATGCCTGCCTGGGGACTCCTAGAAGACCTCAGCCCATGCAGAGGTGTGGTGGAGGAGTCCAACAGCAGAAGTCATCCGAGAGCTCACCACCCCATGGCCAAGCTCTGCCCTGGCTTCCAGAGAAGTACAAGCTTGCTGCCTGCCTTCATGGTACAGAAAGACAAGTCTCCTAATGGCTCACAAAATTTGTTTTTCTCTCCATGATTGCAGTTTCCCATGACAACCATGTTTCTCCATAGGGACACTATGCCTGGCTGCCAAGAGACACATTTTTGTGAGAAACAGAAATTTCACAGAAGCTGGACCTGTCCCCAACAGATGGAAATGGTTCAGGTGCTTATGGAGTCCAAAGTATATACAAACTGAATTTGTTTGTCCACCTTTGAAAGAAGAAACAATGAAAACCACATTGCAAACAGGAAAAAAAAAAAAAAGAATCTTATTTTGAATTTCAAAACAGAGCAAAGAAGGGATCACTTTCTCTTAAGAAAATATCAGGAGCTTGCAAAAACAAGGACGAGCTGTGCGAATGTACCCATCTTGACTTTGTGGGTGTAATAGAAAACTGGATTCACAAATGCACACCATATGTTACGATTTTTTTTTTTTTTTTAAAGAGGCTGCTGTGCTACCATATTGACACAGACTCTCCAAATCAATTGTAAGGACATTGCCATGAAAAACAGGATAAAGGGAAGCGCTTGGTCTTCCCAGGAGCCGCAGCGGCCTCTGAGCTGGAGGTTACTGGAGGTTATTTCCTCCGCACACTGTTCTGCCCTCGCCCAGTCCTTCCGATTACACACCCTGCTTTTGTGTGTCCCGGCTTGCCGGGGGAGAGAGCTCTGTGTGTTTGCGGTTTTGTTCCCTTCATTACCATGCAGACAATATTCGGCTGTTCTCAAGGAAGGTCTGGGATCCCTGCTCTTTTCCCAGGCTTTCTTCTCGTCCATGAAAAGAGGAAAAACAACGAGGAGCCTGTTTCGCTCCGTCTCGCCAAGCCATGGGCTGATGGTGATGTAACAAGAAGCCCGGCGGTGAGTGGCTGCAGCCAAACTGGTCATGCTCTGTCCAGGCATGGCGTGGCCATCGCCTGGCAGCCGCCTCACACCTCAGCCCCCGCGGCCGCACAAAGGCTCCGGGGGAGAGCATTCAGCGGCGAACAAAGTGCCAGCCAAGCATGAAGTGGAAGGGGATCTCCCCCTCGGCACAGGGATGGCTCCCAGCCCTCAGCTGAACGCCTGCCCGGAGCTCGCACGCTTCCTGGCTCACGCTGGGCAGACTGCCTGGGGCTGTGGATATGATGATGATGATGATGGCGATCGTTATTAGCTGGTGGAATGGGATTTTGTGAAATTGGGGCTGGCTGCGGGAGTAAGCGCAGAAGGAAGAAAACCGAATTTGTTTTCGTTTCGCAGATCTCAAGTGATGTAAATCAGCATAGCCTCATTGCCTCCAGCGGCAGATATATTCACGTACAGATCAGCACAAAAGCTGGTCCGTGATGTCAGATAACCGTAGGCAGTTTATCTCTACAACTATTGCACAGTTCCTTGTTGGGCAATCAGTGAGAGAAATGTCTGCTAACATACATCTAAACAGAAACATTAAGGCCGTAGGTTTAAAACCAGTTTGCTTTTTTTTTGTCATTTTTGAAATTACAGTTTGCCTAAAAAAATATTCATTCTTCTTAATGGAAAAAGAAAAAAATCCTTACTCGGTTCTTTGGTGACTGCTCGTCAACTTTCCCGTTTAAATTTTGAAAATTAGTTACATTATTATAACCAGAGATAGCTTAAAAAAAAGACAATGAATAATTCTCAGGCTTGTGTGATCTTGCCAGACACCCAACACAGAAAGGTCCTATCAAATATTTGAGGTTTCTTCACAGTAGAAAGTAGTAAATACAGTGTTTATCCTTGGTAACAAACTTGTTAACTAGCTCTACTTTTTCAGTTTTCATTCTGTTTTCCCTCTGCCCATTACAGACTGACTCCTGGGGTGAGGCATTCAAATACTTTGTGTCTCACCGTACTCACAGCCTCTTGACAGATCCATGGGGAATGAAAAGCAATGGAAGTTTGCAGCTTGTTTTCAGAGAAGCAAGACACTGAAAGCACATAACCAGATTGTTCTGAGAAAATATTAGACCTAAGTGAAAGAGGAGGAGGATGAGTGGGGGAAATTAAGCATTTCATGTTATCTGAAACATCGCTCCCCTTAAAACTGGATCAAGTTCCACAGTACCAGTCAATTTACTTTTCAGATGCAACTTCCCAATACATTGTGGTATCATTCAACCTTGCCGAAGGGTGTCAGACAGCATGCAGTTTTACATACCTTCCAGAGACTTGAGTTTAAAATGTGCTATATTTAAATTCAGCCTAATTATAGGTTGCAAATTAATTAATTGTTAGTTATAATGAAAATAAGTGCGCAGGTACTTAATCTGCATGCCTTTTTACTCATTAAACCACAAGGTACAAATAAACAGTAAAGCCCTGATTATCACCCAGCAATAAAAATATTCATCATAAAAGGCCCTCCGCTCAGGTTTCTCATCAGACTTTTTAAGTGCTTCACAGTACATTTGCAATCTTTTTTCTACTACAGTCTATTTCTCAAGAGTATGCAGGTACTGCCTATTTTTGCAGCTCAATGACATACAGTGCATGCACAAAAAGTATAATGAATATTTTCATTTGGGAGACCAGAAGTTGTCTTACAGGCAGTTCAATCTCTCACTGGCATTTGAAGACTGACACATAAAAAGGATGGTGCCAAAACTTACATTTACAACAAACCCATGCACCCAGCAGGATATTCAGGGTCTGTGTCTCCTTACCTTGCTGTATCTCATACATGCGCACACACAGATGTTTATGACAGCAGGAAATGTACGCAGTAGAGGGGCTACAATTGCACTAGTAAAATCAGAAGTTAGAAGTGCTTGGAAACTGGAAAATATTTCTGTATTAAAAAGTAAAATTAACAATAGCTGGTGAATTCCCTGAGCCTGCCACTGTATGTATTTACAGAAAACAGAGTTGGGGAGAGGAATGTTTGGGGTTGATTTGTTATTGAAAGAAGAAAAAAAAAAAAACCTAAAGAAGTCACAACCTAGAAAATTTCAGTCTTCCTCCAAGCAGTTTTATTTGCTAATTAATTTGTCTTCATCATTAGGCTTTTTTTCTTTTCCTATAATAACAAGCTAGGTTATATGACCTCTCCCTTTTTCTTCATAGTACTTTTAATCTTTAGCAAAGACCACAATTAGCACAAGGTGTTACTTGTAGTCTTGAGCTGTTAGGATTCTCATTACAACTTGGCAATTCACAGTTCAACCTGATTTTACCTTACTGCTAGCAATTCCTTGCCAAAGTCACCTTTCAACAAGGAAATCTTTAAAAAAAACAAAACAAAAACAACAACTAACAACAGTGATTTCTTAGGATAGTCCTATTCTGAGGGTTATCCAATGCAATGGCTTCTGCATGTGGGTGCCCCATCCCTGGAAGTGTTCAAGGCTGGGTTGGACAGGGCTCTGAGCAACCTGATGTAGTGGAAGCTGTCCCTAACCACTGCAGAAGGCTGGGACTAATGATCTTTTAAGGTTCCTTCCAACACAAACCATTTTTTGATTCTATCATCCCTTGTATTTTTTCAACCACTTCCTGTTTATTACTGGGTCTTCTAAGCAAAGTCAAGAATTGCTTGAGCTATAATTTTTAGCATCTAAATGTTTCAAGCAACATATAGAAAATGTGTCTAGAAAGAGGAAGGTGAGGGCTATGAATAAAACAGGTGGCCTTGTTTTTATCTACTTTGTTATCAAGCTCACAATTGTATTGCAACAGTATTTCCTAGGCAAAAACTATCCAGTTTTGATACTGATAGTGACTCAAGAGCAGCAGAACAAACAGAAGGTTGTGAAAACAATCAAATCACAAAAGATAACTAGGGCACTATGACACTTGAGAATCGTGGATTGCTTTGGCAAAATTTGTAAATTATGTGTTAAAAAAGAGAGAAACAAAAGAAGTGAAACCTACACAGGCCTCCAGAGAAAAAAAAAAAAAAAAGAAGCCATCTATCTATACTTATATGAATATGTATTTGGTTGGTTTTGACAACAGTGAGCTCCATTGTAGGGAATAAACATTTCCAGTTCCTAAAGGGAAAACTTTACACTTCAAAAAGGCAGAAGGCAGAAGAGGCTTTTCATTCTGCTGTGAGATGCTGGGTTTTGTACTTGTTTTGTGTATGGGGACCCAAGCTTTCATGCTCATGGGGAAGAAAAATAGTTCTTTATGGAGTATTTTATAAAGGACTATCAATCATTCCAGTATGAGTCTGAAGCAGAAGGGAAGCAAAGGAGAGGTCATGCACAAAAATGGTTGTGTTTCAAACCATGCAACGAAAGACTTGACTGTGGGAAAGCAGATTCACATTCATGCAGACTGAACTTGGCCTTACAGAGCAGATAAGTGCTGCTTGTGCCTGCAGTATCCTCTCGCTGAGGTCTACCACCTATAAAATAAATCCTGTAATGAAAGCAGATCACCTCATAATGCAGTCCTGGAAGGGGCTGATTCATCCAATATCTCTTGCTTACAAATGTACCACGGGGTTACCATAGTTCAGGCAGCCTCATTAAAAGCAGTGCAAAACACACAGAGTCTGAATGGTGGTGAAATAAAAGCCCTATAGATGGCTGTTACACATAATCCATTTGTTACTATGCTTCGAGCAAACAAAGGAGCCCATTGTTTACAGAGCTGTTTTCTGCCAGCAGCAGAACAAATTCTTATATGATTCTAGTGAATATTTTACAACATTCAACAAAACCAAGAGTGTGCCTCCTTCATAATGCAAGTAATTCATAACTGGGAGAGGGATGAAGGCAGAACAGTGTGAGAGTAAAATAGTGAGAACAGGTAATTTGTAAGAGCTGTACAGGGAAATCAAATTTATGACTGATTCTGAGCACCCGAAGACCTGTGCTGGAAAAGAGAAGGAATTTTCATTCTTTCACATGCCATGCATATATTATATATAAAGTTTAGAATCTATTCCCTGACAACTAAATTCAATGGCTTATCATTTTGCATACCAGTAGGTGAAAAATTCTCACTAAGTTTGGAAAGGCAAAAATAAAAGGATATTCTTGAAATAAAGTTGGCCAGACACTAAAAACCGCAATTGAAGGTACTGAATAAAGTGATGAATTTAACAAGTATAGGACCTGTCTAGTTACACAATAAAAACATTTAAAATATAATTGCTATTTCTAGTTCTATATTTGGCATGTATGTTGGAAGCTTTTTTCACCTAACAAATTATTGGAAAACATAGTTTGCAGCCTACACATTATTTGCTTTCTCATATCCTGGGTTAAATTATGTAGATGATGTAGATGCAGACTTCATCCTGACCTTACTGGAATTGCACCAGGCCCTAAACATGCCAACCTAGGTGTCAGCCTAACCAATTAGCACTGGTTAATTCACATTTTTCACCACACCTTGCTTTGTTTTTCAAACTATGTCTTCAAGAGTACCCTCTCATTGTTCATACACGTGAACAAACAAAAGTTCCCAAAGTTGGATTTTTAAAAGGAGGCTATACTCCTTAGGTGACATAAGCTGAGAGGTAGGCCTTACAACTAAACAAAGGAAATATGTGATTATTCTTCAAGCTGAACATGCAATACACTACACAGAGCTAAGCCCTTTGCAATTTAAGCACAGGACACTGGTCTGTCACCCCATCTACCCCCAAAGTGTTAAGAAAAAATTATCACCTGAAAATAAAGCTAAGAATAGGGGTATCAGAGACAGGATCCTCAAAACCCCAAACCTTTTGTGAGGCTTTATTTAGTAGCAGTATAATAACAGTTGTGCAATGGCAGCTGAAGCAAAGAGATTTTCACCTCCCCTGGTCATGAGATGACTTAGCCCAGCTTAGAGAAGAAGGGGCAGGTCTCTCTCTAAGGGCCTTAGCTTTCCTTCAGGAGGGAAAGCAAAGCAAAGAGACCCTGAATGCAGTTAGGGGCCTCAAAAGGGAATCAATGTATCTGCAAGGAAACGGCACACCATGAGGCCCCAACTGTTAATACTATCTTTGTCCCGTGGAGAGAAGTGGCGGCAAAACATGGCCTGGTGAAAAGACGTGAAGACAGCACTAGGGCAGATATGCAAATTTCTGTGGGAAAACATCCCCTCAGAGGCATTGAGAAGCACTGACATGTTTTCACATAAATCATTAGGCAAGACAGGATCCTATTTTCCATCCAAAAGGCACTCCAGAAGCTGAGGGCCACCCCTCTTCCATGCACAAACAACCACTTTTGCCTCTATCCAGCTGCTCACACACCAACTGCTTTTCTGTATAATTATATGAAAGTAGCAAATACAATAAGGGTTGTAAAGAATGTATTGTTTGTGTATGTGCGGTAAATACTGACAACTGGGATACAGGAAGAGCCACAGTCAGATTTCCCAGTTACTGATTTTCTGGATTCTAAGTTTCCAAAGTCATTCAAGGCACTACGACACTGTTTGTGTCAGTGCAGCTAATATACTCAACACAAACTCCAGTGAATGGATTTCTGCTGCAGCTGTAAGGTCTTAAGGACTAAGTAAGCAAGTAAATGCAGTGAGTGAGTGGGAATTTTTTGACTCTTTCAATGGATCAGACCGTAATTGTCGGCATATTCTGAATGCCAGACTCCACTGAAAACTTGAACTGATACTATGCAAAAAACTAACAATCAATAGGTGACATTTAACAGCCGAATAAAAGAGGAAATATGACTGGGTGACAGAGAAGGTTGCCCAGAGAAGCTGTGGATGCCCCATCCCTGGAAGTGTTGAAAGCCAGGCTGGATGGGGCTTTGAGCAACCTGATCTAGTGGAAGGTGTCCCCACCCATGGTGGGGCGGTTGGAGCTAGATGATCTCTAAGCTTCCAGCTAAACCATTCTATGATTCTAAGAAAAGGAAAAACATGGGGCTTAGAGAGGTGACTTTAAAATCCTGAGGAGAGGGACAGGCTGAGGAGAGGGATGGAGGCCATCTAGGGAGCTGCTGAGAAGAGGGACCTCATGTTACTGCCATGAGCAGTGGCATCTGCTGAGCAGCACGCCAGCCCCAGCACCAGCACCCCATGGAGAACTGCTGGACAAATGCCCTGAGGAGCCCAGTGAGAGTGTTCTGCCCTGCCCTGCTGCCCCATCAGCCTGCTTCTGATCCACTCCCCTGGCAAATTCCCTGCTCCTAATCCTCCTTCCCTTGACTGGACTGAAGGGAAAAGTCCTGTTTCCTGCTGACAGGAATCCCTCCATCCATCCCTAGAGTCTCACATATTACAAGTAAAACACTCCACTTCCTCCCGTGGGTCACTTTGAGGGGAGATTTTCACCCATACAAATATTTAGCAGCCAATTTCAGCAGAAAATTCCCAGCATCACATTGGGGGAGAATGTGGGCTGGGGGCAATGTAAGTGATTAATGGGTCCTCTGCAGAACAAAACCTTCTCAGCTCTGTCACAAGATAGTTGCTATGGTTTTTTGACATTGCTTAGCAGAAATTTACTTTGGCCAGGGGATTGGAGGAGGGGAGAAATGAAAAAAAAAATACTATAGAAAAGTCCTCCATTGTACACTGGCAATTATTCTGAGCAAATCCTGTGCCTGTCTAGAATTTCAAGCTCTGTATAAATACCTTCAATTAGATTTAAAAAACAAAACCAGAAACAACAAATGAGGAGAGTTTGTTAAGAACAGACAGCTTGAATCATGTCTTGTTAGCTATCAACAAAGTCTGTTAGAAATGCTGGAAGGTTTCAGCTAGATTGATGCAAAATCAACATCAAATATCCCATCCTGTGAGAGAGTAAGTTAAATGTTCTTTGCAGTGACTCAGTTAATGTTAGGCAAGAATACACACTTCACTGCAATCAGCTGCAACAACCTCAGAATCTTTTAGCATGATATTTTACCAAGGTCTCAAGCTTCAGATGGCTCTGTGGCAGATGGCAGCTTTCAAAGGTGTAAAATGTTCTAATATATCAGACAAGTTCTGCCTAAAACGTCCAACAAAATAGGAATGAGAAGTTGGCCAGGGAATGTTTTTGAAAGTGTTTAAAAAAGGATCTTTCCCGTTTTATAAAGCATAAAAAGGCCAGAGCAGAAGGCATAAGTTTTAAGGCACTCTACACATCTGGAGAAGAGTCTTTCTGCATACATGCTGAGTGACACAACCACAGGCTTGTATCACCACCCCCACCTAAAGGAAGATCCTGCTAGACTGAGTACTGGAGATTTGGGTTTCAATGCTTATATAAGATCATACAGAAACTGCTACTCTTTAGCAGCCTTAGGCATGCCTAAATTGTCTTGTAAACTCCAATCCGCAAGATGCAGAGTGTCCCACCTCCTTAGAAACACTGTGTTAGGGGTTTCCATCTTTAGTCAACAAACATCAAAGCAGAACATCTGGGAGCACAATTCCTTTGGGTTTGTATGCTTAAGTCTATTGGAATGTATCTGCATGTCATAAATCAACATTATACAGGCAAATGTGCAGGGTAACTTGGAAGGGAAAGCAGGAGAGCTGGGTTATCATGTCGCTCTGGGCTACAAGGGGAATTATTCCAGGAAAAGCAGTATACTGATACAGATACTCTACTACTGCTACCTGAGTCTGCTTATTTAGTTCCAAGAAGGACTGCATTATGTCACACAGAAATACTTTCTAGGTGTATTTGAAAATTCCTGAATCTCGAGTAGAATTATTCATTTCTTCATTAATTCATCACTTCACTAACTTCAGTGCTCCAAAGTCAGTATTTACCAGCTGATGATCTGATCTGCATGAACTATGAAAAATCTTAGACTATTCAGGACTATTAAAGCTGCTGCAGCTTTATTGGCATCCACTGGCATGTACTCTCTGGACAGGCAAGGTGTCAAACTTTATAGCATGTGGGAGAAGTTTGGAGAATTGCCTAACAGTTGCAGTAGAAAATGCTGCGTCACTATCAGAATTTTTTATATAAACATAACAGTCCCAATGAAAACTTTAATTTAGAAAGTTGTTTAGTTCCAGGGTAGAAGGAGAAAGCATAGTCAACACCACAACAATGCACAGCAAATGCTTGAAGGGGAAGGTGACAGGCTCAGGTGCAAATCTCCACTTTGCATTTCTCCCTGCCTAAAACCTTGACGCGGTCTTGGTTTTATTTCTGTGGGGAATACTGAAATCTCAGGATACTTTTCAGGATGGGAGAAGAAACTTTTTATGCCCAGCTTCACATTTGCAAATTCTCCAGCTCAATTATTCCTGATGTCTGAGAGGTTCTTTTGAAATCCATCAGAATTTGTAGGGTATGAGAATAGTATCCAGTTTTCTTACCCAGTGCAAGCTGGAAGGCATGATGAGAGAATATTTCAGTAATTAGCTATAATGTATTTGACTGAGGTAGATTCAGATAAAATTGATAAAATTCGATACAAATGCAGATAATAGAAGGAATTTTCTAGATAGTCCATAAATACAGCCCTACCACTGAAGGCAACATAAGTTGAATTTGAAAAGCTACAATTTGGCCACATCTGTTAGCATATCAGTGCTCTTTCCACTGCATCACAAAGTCCTTGAGGCTGAGGTTGCCACATTTCCAGTAGCTTTGCTTTCAACACTTTTTTAGTTGATTCCCTTGTTGTATTTTCAGTCATCCACCCATTTACTGCATATTCCATCCTACATGTATCCACTCTCCTGATGCCTGCTTTGGCAGAAATTCACATACGGTGATCAGTAAAGTTCAGTATGATGCCTTTGCTATTCCCACAACCACCAGAAATTAATTAGGCATACATAGGGTAGTTAACATTTTTGGTTATTTTTTCTCAAAGGGCCTTTCTTGAGTTCCTACAGTTGTGATATTCCACACACAGTATGAAAACAACATTCATTTTACACTGGGGTTTTCTGCAGACCAGAAAATAACAAAACTGGTGGAATTCCTAGGTAGGATGTTACTCCAGCAGAACAAGAAAGCTAGGGCTGACAGATGACAAGTGAATTACCACACTGAAAACTCTAGTGGTATATATATAGAAGCTAATATTCAGCTTTTGGAAAATAAGGAAGGAAAGCAATCTTGAAAGTTCTTTTCTTCGTTGGCATTGTCATAGTTCCTTTTGACTGGGCATGAGAGGGACTTCCAAGAGATTTATTTTATTCTTAGACCAATGAGACAACTCACCCTCTTGAGATTGCTGTTTTCACGAGGGAACTTAGGTACAGCATTAAACTAGAACTTATCCGTGGAGATGCTAAGTGCTCATCACTTGTCCATTTCACCATAAGAGAATACATGTATTTAGTTACTTATTTCTGGTTTTAGACTTAAAGCTCATCAGTTTTACTAACAATATGTTACTCACATATCCTCCAGTCCCATCTCCTCCATTCATTTCATTTCTTCAGGCTGACAAGTGAAAACAATAGAATGATGAGATCACATCCAGACCCCTAATGAGTGCAATCTAAAGTAATTAGCATGTCCATCTGGACCACCTGCACTTTGGTTTGGATCAGAAGGACACCTTTCAACACAGTTTACTGATCATCTTCACTTACTGTGCTTTTCTTCACGTTGCAGAGTGCTCTTGGAGAATGTTCTTTCAAATGTAACTGCAGCTGGCAGCTGCATTTCAAAGGTACATCTAACATCCTTCAACTGCTACTGAAATGTACAGCAGTCACATCAGCTCCTTAGCACCAACCCTCCTGTTAAAGCAGGCCCTCCTACTAGGCTGCAGTACCTGTTAATGTAGACATAAGCTTCCACGGGATTCAGTTCTTCCCTGAATGTGGGCTGAGATTGTACCTACTGCAGGGTTCACAATCCATCAAGTGACATGGCCTCTAGAAGCCAGCAGCCATTTAATACCCAGAAAAAGTATGCAACATGGCAGTACTGCTACAAAGAAGTAGTAGTTCTTCCTTCAAAAACTAGTTACCTTTAAAAGCTAGGAGTTAAATCCTAGAATATTTGAGAAATCCTTTATATGCCTCTAGCTCAACTGCAGATACATAAAAACCTTTTTACTCCACTAGGTGGTGTAATATGTCTTTCTGTCAAATGAGGCTTTACAAATATTCTCCCTAATTCTTCATTTCAAGATGAGGCCATAAAAATATAATCTGAAAAGTGAAGCGAGAAGCTGGTCTACAGGAGTCAGCTACTTTATGAGATCATTCTTCTTTGGTGTTTTCCATCATTCCTTAGAAAAGCTTCTATCAGGACAGGATAACTTTCTTGTAGAACATTCCTAAATTCATGAAGGAATAAAGTAGGAACTCAAACCAAAAACATCATGGTCTCCCTCTATTTCTCCTTCTATCCAGTCATGGTGCCTAAGTATGTAAGCTCTTCATGTGATTTATCTCATGTGTTTTAAACTGCAACATTTCTAGAAGCTCTCTCCTTGGTTTATGTCTGAGTTACAAGATGATGCAGTTAAACATATTCCTGGATCTTTCTTGTCCAGTTATGCGTGCACTTGCATGGCTGTAGTTACCTTCAGGAAAAGCAGAGAATGCCAGCCTGCATAAGAGGATGTATCTTGGGGAATATACCCTGGCTAAATGTAACCCTGGTGGATATAACCCTCTGAAGAAAAAAACACCTTGACTAGTGCCATTCAACTCTTGGCTTCAACTGAAGTCCACAAAATAAAAGGCATGCCTGGATCATAGCTTGTATTTAGACATTTGCAGGCATTCATTTGTTCATGTTCATTGAATAATGTCTACTGACGCACAGCCACCAAAAAAACCCGTAATTTAGTCAGCAAGATGCCCAACATCCCATCAACAGCATATGCCTCTTCCTAGAGTTCTGTAGCTGCTAAATCACTACGTGGTCCAGCTCTCCCTAAAGTTTAGCGATAAAGAAGACTGTAATGGAAGACTACAACTAGATAATTTTATAGCCTTTCCGGGATGTCTTGTACGTATTAAGCTTAAATAGCAGCAATAGAACTCCCAGAAACAAATCAGCATGGTTGAAAGCTGAACTGAACAAAATCCATCTGGCAAATTGGAGGAAGCTCAGCTATCCTACCAGCTCTAATTGCCCTTATGCTATCCACCCACAACACTGCTTGCTTCCCTTGGAAAATGCGTACTGGTAACAGGCATTTTTTTAATACACAGACCTGTGAGAAACACAACCAAGGAACACATCCAACACATAGGGAATCATGAGCTTTCAGAAGGGAAACTTTATGGCACTTCCTCACAGTCTGTACACTCACAGTCTGTACAGTACCCATGTTAATTTAGATTATTTACATATCCAGACCCATTTGAGACCAGGCAGAGCAGACAGCTCTAAAGAGTTTACATGCTCAGCAAATCTTCTCCAAGCACCAAATTTAAAATACAGGACTGACTGCCGTGCACTAGAGGATTTGTTTCTCAATGCAAATTTAACAAACCAACCATTTCCTCTGTGGATGACTGATGTATAACAAATCTGAGGTATCTGCATCTACAGTTGTGCATGCTACAGACTCAGAAAATTTATCTGAAAGTTTTCTGCTAAATATTTCAAGCTTAGGTGGAAACAAACCCAGGAAGCTCCTCAACAGCTACAATGAAGGCTTTAATCTCATTATAAATAACCCATCAACTGGGTTTGTCTCATAGCCACTTCTACAGCTCCACTTACTCAGAGATAATATAGAGCAGGGTCTGTGTTGTACCGTATTGACCACAGTTTCTGAAAGTATAGCTCTTGATGTGGCAAGGGCAAGGGTAAAGGTCTTTCTCGGTCATTCATGCATCAAATAAAGGGCCATCTTAATAGCATCATTTTGTGCACATATTTAAGAAGAAGAAGAAGCAAACTCTACAATTATAAATTTGAACATGTGATAATTTTCACATTAAGTACTAGACTGCTCTCTGAAAAAAAACAAAACCTAAGAAACAGCATGGCAAGTGCATGTTTACCTGTGTCACACAGAGAATGTATATGCTATGTCCAATTACTAAAGTTGATCAATTTAAACCTGATATATGGTCTGCTGCAAAATCTCATACCAGGATACTTCTTGATAGCTGTACCAATACAAATAGTTCTATCATAAGAAAAAAGCACTTTGTGCTGGGCAAACACACACATTCTGAAGAATTATATTAAGCATTTACAAGATTGAGGTTTGTGTTCCATTAAGTCACTTTTATGCCACCATTAGAAAATGCCTCTAAGAAGAAATGGCTTTGCAGGATTAACAAGGAAAACTTGGCACAGGGAGATATCTAATATTGGCATTGCATCAACGACGTAACTGCACTCAAGTCTCAGCAAATTTTGACAGGAGATGGTTGAAACCTGCCCCCATAAAAATCCCATGCCTGAAATGGCATTGCTTATGTTTACACACCCAGAGAAATAAGACTTGGATTAAAGACCTGAGTGAGTAACTTCTATTCCCACACACTGGGATGTCTGTTGCAGAGGGCACAGGACGCTTAAGATAACAGCAAAATATCTGGCCACTATTACACAGTGAATAAACTTTTATTTAGGTGATAAAGGAAAAAATGTTTGCAAGAAGAAAGATCTAAATAATTTTACTGCTCCCCTGAAATGTAGAGAAGTCCCACAGGCTCCCTGTCAGCATGTCAGTGCTTGAGCGAAAGAACAAGAGGGTTCTTTAAATCACAGGCTAAAGTCACTATCTGCATTAACTGCACAGATATTTCATCTTCACTTTGCCTCCTGATTGATGCAATCTGTGTAGGAGGAGTAATCTAAATATCGGATTGAACATATTTGGCACATCTTGCACCCCTCTTCACAGAGAATAGTTTTGTCATAACTCACAATATAGTTACTGTAATACTGGTCAAACAGTGTGCTCTGTGGCATAGACAACTGCTTGGCCATTTCATATATGCTTTCTGGCTTCAAATCTTCAATGCCATAAGTTTTAGTCAGGATGTATTCTAATTTCCAGTTCGATTCATTTTTCTTGTTGGCGTCTCTGAGGTCCAAGTAAAACTGCCAAAGATCCTACAGTTAAATAAAAGAAAAAAAAGGAAAAATAGGTACCGCTGTATTGCTTTCTTCCCTGCTTCATTAAGTCTCTGGAGTGATATATTGATTAGGAAGCTGTCACTCCTCATTATTCACATGTGAATAGAAGGTCATGTCCCACCCCAAGAGCTGGGCTTACACCCAAAGCTGGTACTTGCAGAGCGGTAATGGTGGGGGGCTGGGCAGGAGGAGAAAAAGGAGCCACAAAGGCAGCAGTGGCAGTGTTAGAGGTCTTTCCTGTCCAATTCCACTATGCTCATGTCTGCCTTAGGAGTGGGGCAAAAGGGTGAGAGTCAGAAGTCGCCTTTCTGTGGGCACTACTGGAGGGGCAGAATGCACAGAAAAAGAACGTCCAAGGGAGAAGTTGAGGAAAAAGGAGAGATGTCGATGCAGGAGTGAAATCTGCACAAGAAAGGAGCAGCCTGAATTACCATAGGTCTCCAGAGAGACACCCCAGTCCCAATCAAGCTGCAGGGTGCATTGTCACTGAACTCGGCAGGGTCAAGATTTTATCCTGAATTACACAGAGAAAGTCTAAACCATTCACAGCCAAAATAATTACACAGGATTCACTTTATCTCCAAAAGCCACATGAAACTACAAAGTAGAAGCATTCTACTTTTTATTTTCCTTCCAAATTTATCTAACATTTCCTATAAAAACTCTATATAGGAAGGTGTGTGATTACAAAAGACATTATATGGTTAAAATACTTTCTTCATCAGCCCTTTTACACCCTTTAGAAGCATTTCATGGGCTGGATCCCAAAACTCAGGCTATCACCAGAAAATAACATTGGTATGCAAACAAGCTCAGGATTTAGGTGAACCTCTTTCACCCTTGCAGAGCTCTCTGCAAATAGTTTTAGGATTTTGCCCAGAAAAATTCTGACTGTCTTTGATCCTACATCATAAGAGTATTCCATAAAGAGCAGATAGTATTGTGTAGTTCCGCAAGCACAGAAAGACCAGCCAAGCTCTCTTTCAGATTTCCTTTCCTTTGCCCAGGAAGAAAAACTCAGAGCAGGCACCCAAGTTCCATCACTAGTAGCCATAATACTAGAAAGGCTGACATCTCGCTGTGTATTTAAAGTCTTAAACAATGCTTTAAAATCTTTACTTACCAGCAAGCTATAGTCAACAGGATCATATTGATACAACCTGACACCAGGGTTATTGGACTCCATTTGCCATACATCCTTCACTGGCGTTACAGCAGGTGCCACAAACAAAGAATTGACAGGCTTTTCTGCAGAAAAAGGAACGTTAAGGAGACAGTTTCCTTTCAATCATTTATTTTTCAAATAAATGTTTTTGTAAAGTACCAACACAGCAAAAACAAGAGTGACTGGCTTAAAGACATTAGCATTTTTTTCACCTGATTTAGCTATATCACTGTGAACTGCCATACTCCCAATGGATAGACTAAAACCTTTGTGAAATACCACAGTACCCACTCCAGTGTGTACCACTTAAGTCTGTCTATACTAGAGGCTTCCCAATCAATTCAACTAGCTGTGCAAAATTGCAAAATGGTCTTGCCTATATGTAAAGTCTCTGTATTTTGTATATTTCTACTAAAGAAATAGTAGAAATATTGTCTTTAGCTGCTGTTTCCATATTGTGTTTTACATGTTGCTTTATGTATTTATGATGTTATTAGAAACACCAGGCTCTGTTTCATCACCTGACCCTGACTTCACCCATCCAGACTAGCCCAGCACCTACTGTGTGAACACCGAGCTGTACAGCAACTGAAACATGGGGATGTATGTGGGTTTGATTGAGACAGAACATGCAGGTGAGTACATTGAGAGGTTCTCTGCGGAACCAGAAGGAAGCCCTAGCTATTCCTGTCTCTGAACAGTGTCACAGCAGTGAAATCACAAGGTCAGCCTCCATATAAAAGCAGAAGTTTTAAAAGACTGGAAGTCAGTAGATTCTTCTGGAGAAGATACAACTGAGCTCTATTTCAGTACACTGATGTTGGCTGCAATACTGCATTTATCTTGAATTCTCTGGAATTTTGTCAAGAGGAAAATGTCATGAATAGAAGACAGTTTAAAACTGTATAGAAAAACACAATGTGTATTTGATTACTGTTTAAAATTTGTCAGAAGATGCAAAATTACTAAAATGATTTGGAAGTAGTTACTTACACAAGCAAATTTTAATGACAAACACCAAGATCAGTCTGTCCTCAGTGAAATACGGAGTAGAGATGATAATTTCATGGGACAGTGAAAAAAATTGTAGGTATAAGACTGCATTGAGCACCATTAAAAAAAAAAAAAAAGCCAGTTCTTTCACTAGGCTGGATTCTTTTTTACTGGAGATTAACACCATGTAAAAAGGTAAAGAAATTGGAATACTATTACCTAGTCAGCATTTTGGGCATTGCTCATATGAGTTTCTATAAAACATAGATGAAGAGCAGATTAACATCTGGGTATTTTACATAAAGCACAGCAATGGGCTGTCCTATGGTGCAGACAAAACTTGTTAGAGTTCTTCTGTTAGAGATGTTAGAGTGCTCCATACGGCCATGCCCATGCTTAGAACTAAGGGATTTCAAAGCAATAAACAAAAATTTCAACGTGGGTGATCTAAGAGATGCAACAGGCAAAGACTTTCTTTCCCCTGCCTCCTGCTTACCCTTATCTTAATTAACTTTGAAGCAGCAGGGAACTCAGCAGAGGCACAGTAATGATGCAGGAAACACAAGAACATAGAGCATGTCTAGCTGGCCTGAGAACATTCCCTTTGACACATTACACAATAGCAACTGGCTACTATAATTTGCCCATGTCACTGAGACTGTGGAGAGGAAAGACTAGAAATTCTTGTCTAGGCATAAGCATTCATTAAGAAAAAAAAAAAACCAGGAAGCTTGAGGAGTCTCTTCTGATTTCAACAAAAAGAGACAGTCACCCTTGCAGCATTCTATTTGGAAATAAAATTGGAGTGTGTGAGATTTGAACTCTTGCAGATAAATAGCAGTATTTTCCAATTTTCTTTTTCAGTCATTTACAACAGAGGCTGACTAATAAGAACATGCAAGAAAGTATTAATCTGCTTTTAATCAGGAAGAAAAAGTTCAGGAGTCAACAAGCATCATTACCTTCTTCATCCAGGAGGACCATGATACTATCTCTATGTGTATGTCCAAAAAACTGGCCCACAATAACACTACTGTATTTGCGAAAAATCTTTACCAGTCTCTCATTGTAATACTCCCTGATAGCTGTAGCATTCCTTGCATATGGCAAGTATCCTACTGGGACATGACCTATTATAAACACCTAAGGAATTAAATACAGAAAGCATAATTAGCACCTTCACTTGAAACTTAAAATTTCCACTCTAACCAAGAAGTGGTTACCACAGTTTCATAATAATGCTATCTTAGAAATGGCATTCTAAAAGCTGTAAATCATGACAGTTTCTTTTTAAATAAAATCCTGATAGTAAGATTGCTTAAGTTAATAATATCAATTTTGTGTATTACTGGGGAGAAAAAAATGTTTCAATAAGTCTATGCATGGTTTTAAGCCTAAGGAAAATGTTATCAATTACTTCAAATGAAAGAAATAAGTTACTAGGCCAAGGATTATAATTTGGCATCTCAAGGGGATAGAAGGAAAAACTTATGTTTGAGTATTACAGAGCCTGTATGGTCAGAGAGTCACCAGAAATGTGGAAAATTGGTTAAAATTCCTCTGTCTGAGGTAGAGACAGTGCCAGCTGCACACACCAACTAATATGCTGTAGGGTTTCATAAGGAAGGGAAATCTCTCCTTTCTCCTGACTGCAATGTAATATTTCTAAAATTGCAACACTGTAGGAAAATATAAACATGTTTCAAATTAAACACTTCTTCTGTTCAGATGATGATCCAATCCCCACATCAATCAATCAATCAATCAATCAGTCTATCAGGAGACAACAATTTAAACCATCACTTCAAAACCTGAGTATTATAAGACAATTTATTATAACACTCAAATCATAGCAATTACTGCAGTTTGGCTAAGTTTTGTGGCTGATAAACTCCTTTCTAATGTCTATTTTTGATGCTTTACATTACGTTACAATGCAAATGAAATATGCTAGCTTCTGTCTTAGGCCAAAGCGTATGTTTTAAAATTAAAGGCTATGCGTAAAAAGGTCAGAAACTGACTTCTACAGTATTTTACACAATAGGAAAGAACAGGAATTTTACTGTGTAATTTGAGAAACTTCATTCAACTAGTTTATTCATTGCTGCAGTATAATGTGCGTATTAAAGGAAGAATTATTAAAAAATAAAATTTTGATTTTGTAGTACCTTTGGTAGCATTAATATTCTTCTAGAAGCACGTCTATACTTTCATTGTCTCTATTTCTTACTTTTTTTTTTTCTTAAAAGTTGAAACAAACAATGATAGGTTCTGTTCCTGATCCCTACCTTTTCCTTCTTTTGTGAAGAGGTTTCAAGTATTCCCTCCAGCCAGGCAAACTGGTTGGCTGGGTCAGTGATATTCACAGTTTCCTTGTTGGGACTGTAATATAAATTTGTGTTCAGACTGATTATCCTGAGTGGTTGATAGCTCTTACTGGATTCAAACAGCTGCGTGTAGAAGCCACCTGTGAAAGTAAGACCACATCATGACAAATTAAAGGCTTCAAAGCACAACTTTATAAACAAAGTACACCACTGCCAAAATACCCAACCTTACCATTTCTAATAGAATATCACACTTATTCAAGCCACACAGTCACCTTATCACAACAGAACATGTTAACAATGTGTTCAGCCACAGTTTAGTAGAAGTTGACACTGAATTATTTATGAATTCTTGCCTGTATTATCTTTGTGTTTGACAGTATTTAGATGCAATTATCCAACTGACACACAAGAAGTGCCCTGTAATATTTCTTCCACATTGACAGATACAGTAGTTCTTAAAAGTCCATACTTCTTGAAATACAGCAAACGTGCAAGCTCCTTCAGGGAGAACTGTTTGAGTTTAGTAGCCTTGTACTTTGAAAGTCATTTAACTTCAGACTCATGATATGATTAGAAGTAAAGATCACATTTTTTCAATCCTTGCTCCCGAAATTCTTTGTGGCATGCTGAGCATCTTCAATAGGTATAACTTCATAGTTCATGGACTTCAGTGGAGCCATGGCAACAGAAGTATAACAATATAATTTAACTTAAGGTTTGCCTCTTTGAGTTTTATTGTCCTTATTCAAGTTTCTACTTCCACTCTTATCCAGAGTTTATTCTTGTTCAGGACACAAAAACACAAATTAAACTTCCAAATCCCTAATGTTTGAGTGGATTGGAAATTGGGTTGAACTTTCCGGTCCTTTGCTAAAAGGAAAAATCCTAATTAGGATATCAGTATTCTGCCAGTTTAGCAAGTTGGACACAAATATTAGTAGTATAATCATCACAACTATGTGCTATCATAACCTGAATAAAGATGCACCCATTCAGTATGCTGTGAAATACATACAGCATTAAAACAGAAACAACATTTTAACAGTTTCTTTCCACCAAAGTAAAATTTTTGTGTGCATCATATGTTTCCATCTGAAAAGTATTATGAGGTCTTGAAGGCAGAGATATTTCACATGCATTGGTAAAAAGCCAGTAACACTGTACATGTTACAAGAAGTGATAAATATTGCATCAGAAAGAAAGAAATGTATTCTGAATATAGGCATTGCCATTCAAAAAGATAAGTAACTTCCTCCAAGAGAAGCATTACAGATAATCCATTGTTCTGATTCATCCTATGAGACTTAGCTAAACAAACAGGATGAATCCATAGAAAAGTTAGTTCTGTAAGCCCTAGCTTCAAAATGTATTACTGCCATACTTTACCTTTTCTGAAGGTATTGATTGCTTCATCATTTAGCCAAGGTTTCCAGAAATCTGCTACAGCATTGTAAACTTCACTGGTAGTTACAGGAAGCTGGTCCTGTGAGAGAGGGGAACCTGCCTAAGTCTTAGCATTCAGACACAAAGACAAAAAACCCACTAAATTATCTTGTCTGACCTCTTGCATAACATGTAAGTGTATCCAGTCATCACCAGGAGGAATTCATGAAAGGAAAAAAACAGCTTCTGAACATCCAGTATTGCTGATCAGGAAGAAACACCTAAATTTAGTCAGAACTAATTGCATGGCCTTGTTAATGCATTGCTAAACTAATGCCAGAAATATCTCAAGCCTTAGGAATACAGCTGAGTGGAAACCCATACATTCTGCAAAATTAATAAATATATCACTGACAAGTCAAAGTCCAAAAAGAAAGTCTTTTGGATGAAAAGCTTGAATGTAAGTTTCTTTTCCAAGCAACTCAGGGTTCATAATAGCTCCCCAAAACTCCACCATGGACCTCAGAAACATGCTCGTGAAATTCACAAATGTTTTCATGATGTCCTGTTCTTCTACTAACAAAGCATTTTAAAATGTACAAGAAAAAGTTTTGTCAATGTTTTCTCCCATTGGTTCTAATTAGGACTGTGGCACTCTTCAGTCTGAGCCACAGCCTGATAAGATCCATGCTCTGATCTAACCCTGACAGGAAGATACCAGCCTGTCCTTGCCTTTCCTAAAATATCTGCTTGGAGTCTTGGAAAGGAGAAGGAAAAAACAGGGAGTGGAAAACTATAGTGCATGTTTTCTTAAACATAAATTCGACCTTTCTAAGATCTTTGAAACTACGCCTACGTTATTAGAGGTTTAGGAAGTAAGTCTCTGTCCAGGAGCAGAGCAATCAGATGTCTGTTGAGACGTTTGTTGATTGTCGTGCACAGACATAGGTAATTAGGACAGCTTTGAGCCAGAGCTAACAGTCACTAACCAACACAGCAAAACCTGATATCAGATAAGAGGCCACGTTATGGACTGTAAGTGCTTTGGACCCAGGCAAGACAGTGTTCTCTGAACTGCTAGAAGCAGTTTGGGTATTTGTTTAAAGCAGGAGCAAGGGTGAGAAACAAAAATTTTCTATTTGCTGCACATCTGCTCCTCCTCAGCATATCTTTTTTTTTTCTGTCTTCAGATTTAATTTCACAAACAAAATTCATATTTGTTGAAAAAGTCCCTACATTCTTTGTTTACGAGGTTATTGTAGGGGTTTCTATCTCTATCAAAGGAGATTGCTGAACGACAACTATTCTCTGCTAAGACATTTTTAAAAATGAAACAAAGTGAACGGAAAACACTGTGTGACACTTCAGTTAAGATGTTATCTATCAAAATACTTTACCAGTGGTTTCTAGTGAGCCAACCTGTCCCCATGTCAGCGCATATGAAAAGCTGAAGCTGTTCTACCAAAGTAAGAACAAAACAGACTGAAATCACAATTTGGTTTGTGTACTCACACTTCCAATATACATCTAGCTGTTATTTTGTCTCACATTTCCTTTGCCTTGTCTCTCAGCACCTCTGCTACATCCCAATCTGGAAACCACTAACTCCAGCAATGACACAGGCAATCATACAATCACCTACTGCACCAACCTATACCCTGACAGGCCTAATAAATACCACACAAAGCTGGAATACAAGCTTTGAGGGTGTGAAGGGGTGTTACTGAATTCCCATGAGGAATTTCAAACAAAATACTTTAGCTGACCTGCTTCACATCCCTTCCGATCCCCTCACATCCAATGACAGCATTTGGTTCTGATCCAGTGTGCTGCCACATCGATCCGCAACACACTTTGAAGGACAAATGAAGCAATTGTTTACTTTTGAGTATGCCAAGAACAATATTCAGCACAGTCAAAGTGAAAAAGCACCATTCTCAGCTGCACACAACAAGTGAATCAATATGAGTATTTCTAAATATCCACTAAGGAAAGAAAAAAATAGACATATTTTTAATAGTAGTGGCAAAACTATGGGAACATTACAAAAATTCTGACATTAGTTTAGTTTAAAAAAAAAAAATTAAAATCCAGTGATGTCAGCTGACAGATTTCCAGTAGGCCTTTCAATAGGTCTTGAAACTTACCACAGGCTCACATGTCCATTAACTATGTAATTTCTGCTAGATGAAGTTACTGTATACATATGCATGACATACACAGTAAGGAAAAATAAGTGTGTATTCACTGTGTCGACACATGGTGGCTTTAAGCCAAGAGAAATGATTAGCAGTAAATTAGTGTGACCTCAGGCCATGTACAGACTCGACCTGGCATCACTGTTTCCTTAGGTAAGAGCACAGAGAGCGAGCAATGTAGTTTCTGTTCTAGAGTGGAACTATTTATAATATTAAATGCTAACTGAAGAACTGTAGAATTTTGTTTCCAGAATAATAGTTACACAGAATTAACTCTTATTTTTTCAGACCTGCTTTCTCAGGAGTTAGGAACACACTCAATATGACATATGAAAAAATTTCTAACTTGTTTTACCTGTGGCCAGTAATCATGATTGCCTAAGGCTGGGAAAACCTGAAGATCTGGAAAAAAATTACGAATTGTAGAACTCAGATTACCAATGATGCTAATGACCAACTTTGTGGAGAGCTCTTTTACAGGAACATGAGGAGGGCTATCTCTGAAAAGGAAAAAGGCTTGATTAACAAAGGTTTGCTAGCAACATAAGGAAGGCAAAGAAGTCTGCAAACACATCTACATTCTAGCATGTAGCACTACTATTCACTTTAATTAAAATCACAGAATGAAAGGCTCTCCTTGAGGCCTTATATTCTCACTCAGTCTTCCACTTAGTAGCCATTTGGACAACTAAAGGGAAAACTAGCATTTGTGAGATACTGAACTCAAATCTTTGGTGCAAATACAAACTTGTGAATTATCACACTATCTAGCTATCCAGCTTTAACTGCAGAGTGACCTAAACACTTACCCTGTCCAAATCATGAATGAAACCTGCTCTTTTGAATCTTTCATGAATGCAAATGCTGATAAAATAAGTTGATAAGGAGAATCACACAAAAAGTCTCCAAAAGGGCCTGGGTTGGAGGCATTGACTCCTTTGGATGAAGAACAAACTTTGGTGCGGTCAGGGGTTATGTGGTAAGTCGGATCTAAATGTAGATCAGATACATGCCAGAACTGCCCTGTTTTCAGAAAACAAAGATTAAAGAAAATGCATTATTTGTATTTGAACTGGATATAAGGGGTAATGCCAAGCTTACTCTGGTTTATCTACTGCTATTCCTCTTTAAAGTCTTGAAAAGGAGAATAAATTTAACAAATTGTTGATTAGCCTGTCTGATAAGTGTGGGCGAGTTCTTCCTGATGAGTCCTTCATGTAGACTGCTTCGAAAAACTGAAAACAGAAGCAGAGGCATGGGCTTATGCTATTCACCAGAAATGAAATGGAGATTGGAAGGAACTGAAAAATCAGCTCCTTTTCATCAATAGCAATCTAGAAACTAGAAAGTAGAGGAGGCAATAGAAGGACTTCTCCACTCCACTTGAAAAGAGAGGGAGTTGCATTTTAATTAGTTTTCCAGACCTTCCCTGGCTGGAAGCTACTATAAAAGATCACAGTCTAAAAAAAAGGCAAGAAACAGCATGTGTGCAAAGAGACTGGGCTTCTCACCACAGAGCAGTGTGTCAGCCTTACCAACTCACTGCTTTCCAAGCTGACATGCTCTCAGCCGCTGTTACGTAGTACCACATGGATAAATGAGCTGAGAAGTATAGGAATATGCTGAATAGGATAAACGAAGTCTGTGTTAGACTACAAGCCTTCAAGTTTCACATAGAAAAAGAGTAATTTCTTTTTGTCAGTTTCAAAGCACATGGGGTAAAGGCACACATGTTATCTGGGGCAGTGGTTGTGAAATAGGGACGGATATAAATTGATTTTTCCCAAGGTCTCATGCTCACTCTGTGGCTGAGCAGGCACCACACGATTGTACCCCATGGAGTTTTATTTCAGGAATCAAAGATCAGAGGTGATCTTCAAAATTTGTAAAACTGTGATGCCTGCCCAAAGGAGACAAGAGAAACACCGGGACGCTGCTGCATGCTTGGTCTGAGGCAAGAGTGGGTAACATGGAATAAGAATTCCGTGGGAAACCATTTCGGAGCACTCACCTGCACGCACAACCCCTGCGGGGATCACGGCAGGCAGAGCATGTGTGTTCGCTGCCAGCACAGCCCCCGAACGCGGTGTTTGCAGTGCGCGCCTGGCGACACCGCTCCAGAGGCAGCGCAGGGCTCACCTCACCTCACCCGCCTGCCTGCCCGGACAACTAAATATAAACCCCGAGTAACCCCCCCGGTACCTGAAAAGAGACATGTTGACTGATCTAGCAGTCACGTGCGGCCGAGGCCGGTTGGGACAGGGAATACTACGGCAAGAGGTTATGTGCGGGCAGCAGTGCCATGGGGAGGGAAAGGAGGTGCAAGCTGGGACCGCGCAGCCCGGCCCCCCCGCCCCGCCGCCGGGCTGGCAGCGGCCCACGGCCAGGCCTCCCTCGCCGGGCCGCCTCTC
>VZRL01003242.1:455973-473460 GCA_013397895.1 Origma solitaria
CTCCAGCGTGGAGCAGAGCAGCGCCAGCCCGAGCGCCACCCGCAGCTCCATGTCGGCCGTGCCGGAGCGCCCGGCCCGCCGACGGCTCTACTCGTGCGACCGCCCCGGCGTCCGGGAAAGGGGCGAGCCCCGACCGGCTTGTGCAAGCCCCGGCCCTCCGCGGGGCCCCGGAAACCACCGCGCCCCGCCCGCACCGCTCGGGGCCAGAAGCCGCCCCAGGCCGCGGCCCCGCTGTCGGACGGCGGCTCGGGCTGTCCCCTCAGCCGGCCGTGCCCGGGCTGACCTTCAGGAGGTGCCGCCCCCGGGTCAGCGCTAAGGAGCTCGCAGGAGCCAAGCCTGGCCACGGGCACGGCTGAAGTCGGGGCACCGGCTGATGTGAGGCGGCCTGAAGGAAGGCTGTGCTTGACACGCCACACCAGCATCTCTTGGAAGGAAGGTTTCTTATGGCATACATGTAAAAATCAGTCCCGGTTATCTATCATGCTTTAAAAAAACCAAAAAAAACCAAACCCCAAACCAACTTGTTGAAATATACTATCAAGTACACCTTTAATACAACTTACAGGGGGTGATGAGGTGCATTGTAAACACAAGTCTCCATTGCCAAGGCTTTTGGAGCTGCTGTTTATTGCTGAAGTCAGAGAAGTTTCATAAAGATTACTTGGTGTCAGTTTTAGGAGAAGATCAATAATAATGTCATGGATCCTGTGGCTACCCTGAAGTGTCCCATTGCTCACTGTACCGTTCCTTTCAGATCTGCATTCCAGGGCTCTGCAAAGCTCTGTTAGCAGCTGGAAGTTCCATGTGTCATTATATTCCTCTCTTTGGAAGTCCCATGTGTCAGTATATTTCTCTCTTTTCCATTCTGAGCGGCATCAGTTACTTCAGAGGCACCACTTCTCCACTTTTCCTCCCTTATTTAATTTTACGCTAATATTGTTTATCTTTAGAATAGCATGCAGGGGAAAGTAGCTTTTGTTTAAAAGGCTACTTTTTTTCTTTGTTTAAAACTGACTGTAATGCAAAAGCTTTAGTATTTGGGGTTTATTTGTAAACCAAGTCTTAACAATTGGCCTTTGCATACCTTTCCTCATATTTAAGAAAAAAAAAACCTAGTTTTTTTTAAATTCATGACCCCACAGGTCATTTGTTGTGGAGATGAATATTATATTGGGAAAGCAAGTCTGTTTATTCCAATGAAGAGGGAAAAGCAGCTGCTCCTGTTTCTGGGAAAAGGAGGCTGGGAAGGACAGTGATGTGGCAAATGCACCCACAGGCAAGCAGACAGCAGCAGAGGGGACGCAGATGAAGGCTGCATTAGGTACTGGAGCTGAGGATTAAATGGACTGATAAAACCAAAATGAAGAAGATACTGCTTAATATAACTTGTACTATACCAGTGAAGCAGCCCAAAGCATAGAGAGTGGAGCTCCCCATACCACTGGAACAAGTTCTACTTTTCTCTGATGAAAAAAAGATGGCTCCTAGATTTTAAAAACTATCAATGCCCACCAAATTAAATATATTTATAATGGTTGATAATTAAGGTCTCTGTCGTCTAGAAATACAGTGTTACCTACAAGAGAAAATAGACTTCAATATTCCTCTCAAAGAGGTTTTTATGAAAAAAGATAAGGCTAACGACATTGAATTTTGTATTTTTGTGGGTTAGGTGCCAGTTATGTGCGAACCTTTATCAGATGAGTTACCTCTGTTGTCCTATGTATCCAAGGAAGCAAGAAGCCTCTTCCCATTCCACACAGATCTGAAGGATGGGCCTGGAAAGTTGGGCAGAATGCCCCTCCTGCACCTCCCACTGCAACCACACACACTACTCCCACAGCTGTGACCAGCTAAATCCACAGCTCAGCTCTCCCTTTGTTTACAAGGCTATAGGTAGCTACACCCCCATGTGGTTCTATGAGTCAGGGTGTAGAAAACATGGACTCTCCAACCAAGCCCCTCCATGCTGCCAAAATCTGTTTCAATTTTCCTAAGCGTAAGGCAGTTTTTCCCACTCTGGTCTTTTGGGGAAATACTGTTCAGGCATAAGGTTTTAATTTATCTCTTTTAAGCAGCATTTTATTTTAAATTGCTCACAGTGCAAATTTTTATTTCTTGTACATATTAACTATGAAACAGCAGCTCAGGGAGGGGAATTGCAGCAGGTTCATGTTGTCCATTCCTGTGGAGACTGATGAAAAGGGGTTACCATGTTGACCCTTTCCTCCCACCCTCTGAAAGACCTCAATATTTGCATATTAGCAAAGAAATCCCCAAACTTATCAAAACAAATTAAGAACTCTCTAAACTATTAAAACCAAAACTCCATGACCCCTGGAACATCATCTGTCAATCTACTGAAATTAACCTGCACTGAGTATCAAGTTCCCAGTGAAAAGAGGAGCTGAAATTGGCTTGAACGTCTCACTTCTCTGTCTACATAAATACAGGGAGTTTAAATTTCTCCAGCAAAAAGCCACCAAAGTCAATTTTTCATTTCCCCAAGTACTCTAAACTACATGGAAATGCTGCTTGTATCATTTTGTACCACATGCTTTTCTGTCCTTTAACTCAGAAAAAGGAACTTCGGAAGGAACCTCCCTCTGGGACATTGGAATATTAGCTGATTAAATGCAAAAGGAGCACAGCTTTAAAAAACATTTTAATTTGTTTGATCTGCATTCCAAACCAATTCAAATATGTTCCATTTACTGTAAAAAAACATGAGAGGCAAGTGTTTCAGAAATTTAATGCCAAGTTTAACCTGTTTCACTATACAGCACAAGCATGCCAATTTGATGGCATAATTTTTTTTATAAAAAACAGCCCCCCGCCCAAAAAAAAAAAAAAAAATCTTTATTAACCTTTCATGCCAGAAATGTGCATTTTAGCTACGATCAGTTATGGACAGGACATTAATCCATCCAGCAGAAGTAACATCTGGACAGAGGTCAGGTAAACTCTACGCTTTCTCATAATGGCGAACAGCAACCACATCACCAAATGTGAGAGTCTGCAAGTCCAAGGAAAAGACAGACATGTTAGAGGCTGGACCATTTTCTGTAATGGCTTAACACATTATGAAGTCCATGCTACACTAAGGTTGGTTTACATTATGTAATTTATAGAAAAATAAATAGATCTAGATTATTGGCATTTTAAACAAAGAAGAAGCCAAGCCTTAGTTATGGTTTCCACAAGAGATTATATTTTTTCCTTGCTGCTTTCACACCCAAGAAACACATAATGCACATTTACAAGACAGCTGTTAAATTTTTAATTTAATTTACTGTTTAATTTTTTTTAATATAGCATTGTTTTAATACAGACTTAACACTTATTTTCCCATAGCTTATTTCACTAAGATGTGCAATCTAAAAATCCAAGGCCTCTATACTATTATGCATAGGTATATATACTCTAGGAGAACCTTGTCTCTGTCTCTTGTCTTTGACAAGAAAAAATGCATTCTGTACCCTGTGTAGCTAGAACTAGCAAATGCTCTAGTCACTGCAGTTGTGCAGAACACCAACTACAGTGTGCATTCTGGAGGTATTTCCTGAAGTAGAACACGGCATCTCACTGTATTCAAATTCCAAGGACAAGATTTTCTGTTATTTGTGTGATTTGTGTGTAGCTGTCTCAAAAAGCAAAGCACATGTTTTCCCTTGAAACACTTGCCACATTGTGTTTCACTACATTTTAAAATTTGTATTATTTGCAAGTCTTCATCCACACAGGTGCTCTCTGAAGTATTTAAGAAACAAAATAACTGGTCTTCAACAACCAAGTCTGATAGATTAGTATAGCTGAAGACACTTTATTCTTGAGAGCTACATCTCTGTGCTTATGAGAAGTGCTACCCTGGACAATCGCTATAGTAAGTGACAACATTTATTCACCCCATAGTCTTGTTTCTAAAAAGTCAAGAAAAGCAGGTGAATTTAAACCCAGACTTTTCTCCACACAATTGCTATTTATCACAGATTTTAACAAGATGGGAGGACTAAAGCTTTATTATTAAATATGAAAATGCTATTACCTCCTGCAATACTGTAATTTCATTTTCACAGGAAAGTACTTGTTTGGTGTAATTAAATACTATTTATGTGTGCATACATAAAACAAGTTTTTAAAGAAGTCTAAATTGCCATTGGGAAGAGATAATTTCCTATATAATCAAGAACTTTGTAGAATTACAAGCTTACCAGGACTTTTTTTCTTGGGTATTTACACAAAAGCCTAGAAAGACAACACATATGCTCTGGAAACCCAGAGGCTGGCCCTGCCTAAAACCCCTACCAAATTTTTAATTGTCAGTAAAACGAGACACAAACCAAACCAAAATAAATATCTGAAAAATCTCTGCTAGTTTTCCCCACCAATTAGTTTAAGGGTTTGTGCCTAAGTCAAACTGTTCACAAAGCTTGAGATAAGGGTACGTGAGGAATGTTTGTGGTGCATGTGAATGTTCAGTGTGCTTGATACTTACCATTACCATTTTGCCATCCTTTATTTCTCTCACAAAGTTTGTCTCTTTGCCATCCCATTTCTGTACATGCACTAGCTTCTCTCCATCCAGGGTCACAACTGACTGTGAGATACAAGAAACACAAAGACAGGCCTTTATTTGGGGTACTTGGGATTCTGCTCACACATTCAGCATGCACTGTTCTATTGAATTCTCTTCAACAGATGGATGTGGATCTAGAATGATAAAGTAGTCCCAGCCATTTTAAAACCAAGGCTATGAATCATCCTCGTTTTAAGCATGAAATCCACACAATTCTTTTTTGTGTCAAAGAATGAAAAAGTTGTTTCCTTTGAGTTCCAGTCTCACAAGAACCCGCTTCAGATGTGCCTTGGAAAAATATTTGATGTAAAGCTCCCAAAGGTGCAGGAAAAGAGGAACTAAACACAATCACTTGACACTGGAAGGCAGACAGGGAGCTGGCAACGTGATACATTCAGAAAAGGCATGGTTTAAGCAGGCAGGGCAAGCAAGATGAAATCTCGGGGTTTTTTCCCTGTCCTTTGCAGTGCTCTAACTAGTAGCAGCGGAAGTTACATTTTTTTTCCTTTGACCCTACCAAAGGCAAAGCCTGGGGGGCGGGGGTAGGAAGAAAACAGAGAAAGGCTACTGAAGCCCTAGAGTTCACTTACTTTGCAGTTTCTATCATCGGGGGTAGTTTCATCAAATTCCTCTCCAAGTTTAAAGCTGATTTCTGTGTTTTTGAAAGTGCTTTGAGTCCTGATCACTACTTTGTCTCCCTCGCTGCTGATAATCACAGTGGGTTTAGTCACATTCCCCACCTGCCGTGTGGCAAACCCCACTCCTAGATCATTCAAGGGAAAAGAGAAATCCATCAAACTTCGGGGTTTTTACTTTTTTCCCCCATATATCGAGGCACAGAGATCTTTAACCCCGCTCTACAGCTGTAAACTATCCCTGTGAAACGCTGCTTTCTGCTTCTCTTGTGCCCTTGTACTGAGAGTATCCATCGGTACTGCCCGCCCAGCTGTAGCTCCGCGCTCTCCCTCGCCACCGAGCACGGCGGCACTGGCACTCCGTCCGCGGTCACACGCACGGTCGCGATCGCTTCTGCTGCTCAGTTTCAATTCCTTATCACTCCAGCATAATGATTTCTTTTTTGCTTGTTTGTTTCTAACTTATCCGCAGGCAGCACGTGCTCGTCTTTCACACGCTCCCCTTAGCCCGGGAGCATTTCCCGGAGCCTCTCCCACACAAACATACCCAGCCCCCCAGGTGAAATGACCCGCATCGAATTAGCTCTATGGATAGGAGCACAGCCCCCTCAACCACCCCCTTCATCACCACCACTGCTGCCAATGCCTCACCTACACCTCTCGCAATGAAGGGGGGACAGCCTTTTCAATTATTTATTTTTTCTCTTTTTTTTCTTTTAAGATGGTGCAAAATTCTAAGGTTTCCTAAAGGTGCCGCCGCCCGGCCGTACCTACCCAGTGCCTTCATGTACTCATCGAAGTTGTGGCTATCCACCAACTTCCAGGTGGCGCAGAAAGCTTCGACCATGGCGGCCGACTGCGTGCTCCAAGCGCGGTGCAGAAGATAGCAAGAGCACTGGTGCCGCCGCGCCGCTCCGCATTTAAAGCCGGCGCCTGGCGGGGGGCCGGAGGCGGGGGGCGGCCGCGGTCCGCCCCCGACGGCCGCCGCGGAGCCGCCCCGGTACAGCCGGGGGAAGGCGCTCCTGCCGCCTTGGAGGGGGCGCGGGGTGCCCGGCCGGGCACACGGCGGGACGTGGAGGGGGCTTGGAGAGGGGTTATCTCCGCCTGCCGCAACGCTCCTCGCCGGAGCCGCCCCGGGGCCAGCCCTGGCCGCCCGCCTTGCTGTTAAAGGACCACGCGGGCAAAAAGAGAAGCGGGTAGCCAACGTGAAAGACTACCGAGTGAAAACCCAGGATCGTAAAGCTACTGCAGAACACCACCTCTAAAAGTCTTCTCATGAAGAGAAGCTGTTTTAGTGTTGGCCAAGTGCAGATCCCTTTACCCACAATGGCATCTATATGGATGCTGTCTGAATTTGGTATTTACTGTTGCTGGCTCGAAACAGCATCTTGGCTCCACAACAGTTAGCAGTTGGAGACTAAGAATAAAAAAAAGGAAAAGAGCTCAAAACTATTTCTTTTTTTTTCCTTTTTTTTTCTTTATTCCCCCTGCAAGAGAGGGAACGTCTTCCCTCTAGTTGTTCTTTGAAATATATTGAAGGCATTAGGTGGTCATCTTGTCTCGAGTGGTTTTCAGAAAGCAGCCTGTCTCTGTGGCACATCCCATGGTGACAGCTTTTCCTGACCTATGGCTTGGATGGATTCCAGAACAGTGAATCTAGAAATTCAGCTCTTGCAACAAAACTCAGGGACTAAGCGAAAGAGAATTTATGTGATTTAGGAACAAAACCTCAACAATTTTCTACCTAGCTCAGCCATATAAAATATAAATAATTATGAATACTTTAAAAATATTTTTAAGTTAGTTTTTGACCATTATTTGCATTTCTTTCAGGCTTTTGTAGTATGGCACATACTTTGGGTGTAGGGAAAGTGATGTTTCTGATGGGATTTTAATTTAAGCATGCCAGGTTGGATGGGGCTTTGAACAACCTGAACTAGTGGAATGGTTCCTGACTTTGTGGGGGGTTTGGAACTGGATGATCCCTTCCAACCCAAATCTTTCTGTGATTCTATGATATGAAATTCTAAATGACTTTACCAATATCCTAATGAACTGGCAGTGTCTCTTTTCCCAGTACTGACAAGACAAAGTTATCTGTTCATATAGATTTTGTTTGCAGTAGCCCTGAAGCCCCTGTTTATTATTCTGGTGCAGATGTGTGCACAGAGCCTGGGAGAGCTCGTGCTGTCTGTGCTCACTGGGGCTTGTTGTATACACAGAGCCTCATGGACTTTGTGATATAAAACTCCTGAAAATCATTCAGTGCCACTAATGGTAGCTGGACTCCTCAAGGACACTTCTGCCTTGCACCTTCTTCCAAATAGTGCTGCAGCCTGGCCTTTGGGAGGCAGCCACTTCAGGGTCCTGCATAATTTAAGCAGTCATACCTACATCAGTGGGACAGCTCTGTTCTGCCAGGATTTCTCAATGTATTTAACTAAGACAAGTACCTAATATGATGACCCACTCTTAAGGGGAGGGAAGCACATAAGAATTTCTTAAGAAAAATACTTTAACAATTCTTTAACACCTTGCACCATGCTTCAAATATAAAACCAGGTCTGCTAAAATGTTCACATTCTGTCTTAAGTGGATGGGTTGCCAGAGTCATCACATCATGTTTTATGATAGTGAGATCCCAATTGTCTGTGTTAGTGATGATTTGGGACCCAGATAAATCAACAGTAGGAAATGTTACATTATTGATTCCTTTGTGGGGTGACAAGTCACAGCTCAAAATGTTTTCCACAGCATCTTACGCTCTGTGTTTGATTGTGGACCCTTATGCAAGAGTTACGCTAACATCAAAAACTAGTACAAGTCATCTTGATCTACATAAATGCTTTGCTATAGTGGAAACAGAGATCGTAGTGTGAAACACACTGACCTGGTATGCATTTTATGTTGCTGCACAAGAGACCAGCTTGGAGTCTCTTTTGCACTGTCAGCAGCTCGATTGTTTTAACAGACTGTGTACTCCTGTGACAAACGGTATCTCTGGAGATTGTGAACACCCAGGGATTCATTCTCCTTTACACCAATCTCTTTACACCACCGGAGCAGTGTAAGTAGGCACATTTGCATTCTCTGTACAAGGCCTTCTTGAAAGATGAAAATGCTGCAGCAAGATATCCCTGTGTAATGAGTAATCCTTGCTTCCAAAGGCCATTTAGTGAGACTGCTCTAACCTTCAGCCTTCAGTTACAGGACACACAACCTGATTTTGGCTACCTTTCCTTCCCCTTGTTATATCCCTCCTTCACATGCCCTCAGACACTCAGAGAATGAGGCTGTCAACTTAATTCAGCCTTCATTCTGTACTTGAAAGAAAAAAAATCACTTCTTCAGGAAAAAGGAAAAAAAGAGGGGGAGTGGGGAGGAAGGTCACCAGGCTGATGTGGTAGAAAAGTCTGACCATGAGGTTCTGTCATGTGTGGATTCCTCATAAACTATGTCAGGAACTGCTGAGCATCTAATCACTACAGCCAGTCACTAAAGGCTTAGTGTCTGGCTGTAGAAAAGTAGGGAAATTGCTGCAGCTAATATTTGAAGTCATGTTTATCTGTCCTTCTGCTCTGTCCCTCTGTGGATCTAATGCAGGCAGGGCACTCTTGCTACACCAATTTAGTTAAACCTCTGTCCTTTCGCTATCTTTGCAATACAACAGCCAGGAATACTATGTTAAGGGGATACAAGGTTGTAAGATCTTCAGATAATGTAGTGATGACTGCATTATTCAAACATTTCTGGCAATGAAGATCCTGGAACTGCAGCACATCTTGTACTCATATGTGCAACAAAGGGCAGCAGTGATACCAGGGCCTAATTCCCCTGGTACAAAAAGCATTCAGAGGCATTCAGAGGCCTTTTAGGTATTGAATCCCACTGAAAGCCAACATGATGCAGGGTCCTAACTCACTTACGCATTTCTGTAAATTTCTAGCATTATGAAACATATAGAGGGCTACTTTTGAATGAAGGAAATTGAAAATAATCTGCAGGTGAAAGAAAAAGTTTCCTCCATTTATAGACAGCAGGCTAGGGTATTCTCAGCAATATTTAAGCTTGTTTGAAGTCCTGCTGTGAATCTATGTGCAGCTTTTATCTCAGTGCAGTACAGAACTGAACAGACTTTAGAGGCTATTGTGTCAGATGGGATGATGTTACTTCAGGGTGGAGTGTGATTTAGTTTTTGGTGCTGCAGAAAAACCTGATGTCAAATAGGGCAGTAGACCACTCTTAACTAAAATTAGCTCATATGCCCTTTAGCTGTCTAAGAAATCTGCTGATCCCCCTAAAAAAAACAAACCATCTCAGTGCTGTTGGTGAGTCAAAGAAAATATCTAGGTTTATTTACTCTATCAATGGACAGCTCTTTAGAAATCCCAGGTTCAACATGAGGTAAATACCTCATGGAGAAGACACCCAATTATGCAGCTGCACAAGCAAGTGGTCACCGAATGGCCCCAGGTACGAAGCACCTGTATGAATCCAGTTTCGTGCTGTATTAATGCCATGGGAAGGGCTTTGCTGGAGCAAATGATAGGCAAGGTGCAAGGTAATGCAGGCAGGAGCAGGGAAGACATGTTTATACCATATCCCTTCTAAGAGCGTGACATACCTTAGGCAAAACCTAGGAACATGCTCAGCAGGTTTCCTGCCACTGTAAAAGCTCAAGCAAAATAATGCCAGGACAGGCTAACATTAGACACAAGTCATGTTAAGGTCTAATTCTGGTGTTGGTTGCTAATTGGTGAAAACGAAGTGGTCTGTGATCATGTATTTCATTCTTGTAGACTCTCTCTTATGTTACAAATTGGTGTGACATGAGATTAGGAGAGTCCTGGAAAGTAAATACCCGCTAATACCTCATTATGAACTATTAGACATATATTTGGATTGGTTTAAGCTGAGAGGACAGCTGGTCGACAATGATTTAAAGTAAGCAAATGCTGTGAAATATCTCCAGGGTGTTCTCTGCTTCTAAAAGGCATTTGGGAGGTTGTTATCTCCTGTTTAATATTACTGTATCACTTACATTTAGAGGACTCAAGTCAGACATTCTTCTCAAAGAATTAGCCTGCATTAAAGCCAGCCACCTTCCTGGCTCCCAGTTAACTTTATTGAAGATGCAGTTACTTTAATTTTGTGCCATTAGGCTTTTGTTATTTTAATATTTGTCTTTGCTTTATTTTGCATTTAAGAGTAGAAAAACTATTTTAAAGCCTTTAAAATGTAACAGAAATGCCTGATATTGTATGTCATTTACAATAGATGTCTAGTTACTGTAAAATCAATACAAGAAATCACCTTCCCAGACTTACACTTTCAGCATGGGCAAATGTAAGATCATACACTGAGGAAGAAAGAAACACAGTCTTATAAATAAGCAACTGACAATTTCAGGGGAAATAATGACTCAGAGAAATGTAGAAGGCATATGAATACTATGAACATACTAATTAAAAGAATTCTTATTAGGAGGAATGGAGAAATAGCACATAGCTCTAACGAGATTAGATGACTTGCATTTGACTTGTTGTAACTGCTTGTGAGAGATGTGTAGATTTGGTGTTCAGGGCAGACTAGTGAGAATAACAGTGGAACAGAAAGACACTGTATTAAGGTCCAAAGACTCTGTATTATAGCAAAGGAGGGAATGATTTTTATCATCATCAATATATATTTTACAGTGTTAAAGGTACAAGTTTAACTTGTCATATGTCATAAATATCATAAAATCTTTCTGCCACCCTAGAATATGCCATGGAGGCAGTCAAATATAAGTGTGACTATTTGAAAATCAGTATAATAAATCTCAAGCTAATCATTCCCAAGGTAAACTCTTTCAGCAAAAGAAAAGACAACTGTGCAATCTGCAGGGCTGGCTTTAAGAAATTTTTGGAATGGCTCAATGTACCTTCATTCTGTTTGTCCATACCAAAGCATTCAATTTTCTACAACATCCTGAAATCATACTCATTAACTGCTGAGATTTAGACAAAAAGTAAAATCAGGTCTGTTTGACTGAATTTCAAATTTAAGAAAACAACAGCTGAATTTGGAAAACAAGGTGCAAAGTTAAAACTCAACTCATTAACTACCTGCATTTGGATATTTTTAAGGTCCTCCTCTGTTCCACTGAGTTACAGACTGACAGGACACAGTCACAGCCTGCTGGAGCCAGATGTGATCTCCCAGATGCAGCTGGAGCCACAGTCCTCTGGGTTTGTGTCCTCTACATCGTAATCTCTCACCCGGAGCAAGCCGTTTCCTCAGAAGTTCTAAAGAGCAGTGTTAATGCACCTGGAGAAACATATTAATTCCACAGTTTTGATAAATAATTTAATTAGGTTATCAATTTATGGGCCTGTCATGGATGAATAAATGTCTGACACAGGTCAGACATTTGAAATGAAACCTCATGCTGGGTGACCTAGCTGGAATTACATACCTAAATTCATTCATTCAAGAGTGCAACAATATCCCTGCTTTACATATTGGTTTGTGACCAAGCACTGAGTCATTCCTGAGTTTTCATTAGTCTAAATACATAAACTTCCAGGAACACAAAATTCTAGAGCAACTTGAAGCATTGCTGGCTTAAGATAGCTCATGACTAGCTTTAAACAGGGACTAGCACCAAGACAAATTTGGGGAAAATTTTGGTCATACTGGATGGTTGGAGACAATCCCAGAGAAACAGTGGTGTCTTCAGTCTGGTACAGAAAGCTCCAGTCACTGAAAGTTAAGCTACAGAAATTTATATTAAAAATGAAGTGTATATTAGCTGCAAGGAAATGTAACCCTTTGGCCAGCTTTCAAACTGCCTTATAAGACTTTTCATCCCTGCAGGTTGTAAACTATGCTAACAACCACAGCTATTGGACATGATGCAGGAAGTAATTCAGAGAAATTCTGTATCCTGGATTATGCAAGGAATCACACAAGGTGGTCACAACAGACAAGTCTGTACCAGGAAACTTAAAAAAAATACATCCCACTTGCTAAATGTGAGTTCATACTTTGCCAAATCCAGAGTCTATTATGGGAGAATATGTAGATATACACAGAAAGGAAAACAGGCATGTAGTCCATGCCTAGATAATCATGGGACTCATTCTGTGGACTGTACTGCACTAAGTGCCAGTGGGGAGGAATAGATACAGTCACTATTTCTTTAATTCTTGTGTACATGTTTAAAAAGATTTCCACCTCAGTGTGACAATAGTACACATAAACCAGACCCTCTATGGTCAAAATCATTAACTAATCTTGCAATATTTAAACAAGTCTTCTAATAGCATTTTCCTCCAGACCTTTGAAACTTTGAGTGGCTGATCAGCCTTGCATCCAGAGCTCAAAACATCCATAGTCCAGAGCCAGTGGAGGGTGCAGGAGCAGGCTGACTTCCTCGCACCATGACTGGCTCAGCAGTTCTGATAAAAGAAGGGCTATGGAGAGGAAACATGGCACAACTTCCATGCCTTTCTTTAACTCCATCTTATTGTCCTTTGTCTTACTTGCCCTTAAATATGCTTCTTACACTTCAGCATTTCATTTCATTCTTTATAAATTTACCTAGAAGTTTCAAGTCACAACAGCCAATGTTTATTTTAAAAAAAAAAAAAAAGCAAAGTTCAAAGGCTGTCTGAAAGAAGATGCCCGAAGAAACTTATTTCAGCACTTTTTAATATTGCAACACCATCTCTACTTGCATAATGACATGCTATTTGTTTTCCACAGCAGCTTTCCCTCTCTCCGTGCTCAAGACAAGGGCTGTTCTGGGCCTGGCTCAAGGGTGTCTTATGAGTCTCTCTGATAACGTAATATTTACCCAGTATTTGCTGGGAGGAACAGCAATGAGTTGTCCTTCTACCATCTTATTTTAGCGAATATGGAGGCAATTAAAGAGATTCGTTTCTTGCATTGGGTGTTGAAAGCACTAACGGTTGATGTTTGGCTTAAGGAGGCGTGAGAGAAGCAAGGGGTGAGCACTGAAGACGGGAAAGGAGTAGACGGATGTGAACTTTGAATGGAGATAGACGACAAATTAAGAGGGCACGAAGGGACGGGATGGGATTGTTGAGCCCGCTTCCCCCTGCTTTGGAAGCCACGGGAGTTGCGACGCCCAGGGCCCGAGCGGCCGCTGGAGCCGAGGCCACGCCACGGCAACGGCGCCCTCTACCGCCACCGCCCGGCGCCCGGGCGGAGCCCCACCCTCCGTCCCGCGGAGCTGTCACAGCCCCCGCTCTTCCTCATGTTAAAGACGATCCCAAGGGTGACCCGAACTCCGCCGTGCCCGTGCAGCTGGGAGCCGAGGGGGCGGGCTGGGGCGAGGCTGTGAGGAAGGCGAGGGCGCGGCCGTGCGCCGGGCCGCGGGCTCGGGCGCCATCTTGTGCCCGCGAGGCGGGAAGTGCCGCCTCACGGCTGCGGAGTCCGCCCGCGGGAAAAGGTGCTGCTGCGCCCGTGGGAAACCGGGTGCCAGGAAACTGGAATGCTGCTTCTGGAGTACTGCTGGGCATTAACAGCAGTTCACATGCTCTGCTTTTTATGTTTACTCTGCTGATGCATCATTGACAAACACGCCCAAGGAGTCTAGAAATAAAAACAAATTACACAGTCGGATCAAGCTGGTCTCTCACAGATTAGCTTTTGCATATGTTGTATGATAAGCACTGGATTTACAGCGTCAATCCTTGCCCAGCAGAGTCCCAGGAATAAAGCGCTCGTAGGGATCGTTCAAATCCTCACATCAGGGCCCTTTACACTGCAAGCAAGTATTATATATATGTTTGACACACAAAAGCCTACAGCACGCAGGCAACCCCCCAAAAACAAACAAACACCGCACAAACAATAACAACCCACACAGGCCCCCCTCCCCCACCCCCCAACATTTTATATCAAATGTAAGTCTTGCACTAATATCCAGAGATCTGGCATATAGATGTGGCACATGCCAAAGTGAAGTGATGGCCTTCGGGCTTCCTGCTGCTTACAGCCATCAGGGTATGAACTGAAGCCCCAGCCCCACTGGGCTGAAGAGGAAGATAAACCAAGACAATAAAGTAAGAGCTCTCAGCAGTCATTGCTAATTACTAAGCAAAGTAGAACAGGTGGGGAAGATGAAACACAGTTTTCCCTAAAAAAGGTCAAGACAGTAATTGGTGTTGTGATTGGCACCCAAGTTCAAATCACAGAGTGAGCACCTAAAGCTGGGTAGGCTACAAGTCAGACTCGGGCACCTGTTTTACAACAAGTTTCTGGGTTGAAACATGAAATGCCTCATGTTTGTTATCACAGACAGGGATTTCTGCATACACAGAGGCACCAAGGTTCTGGGCCCATAGCAAAACTGAAGTGAATGTGTTGGATTAGCTGGAGACATTCTGCCTCTCACTAGCCCAGCCTGTAGCTGGGTTTCAGGTCTCTTAAACTTTTCTCCCTCCACTTCCTACCTGGCAGGCTGAGGATCCCACTAGATGGCAGGACAGTTTAAGCCTTTGCTATTTCTACTTCAGAGCAAGTGCCCTAGGACCCAGGTGGGCTCAGCCCCACTGGTCTGTCCTGTTGGGACCCAGGGGAACCCACATTCACCACTGTTTGAGGCTTATGCTCACTGAACACACCTGTGGAGAAATCCTTGCAGAAGTCTTTGTTAATTCTGTTTCATGGGCTTCATCATACAGAGAGCACTAGCAGACAGAAGAAAGGAATATGAACGAATGCTAGTTTGCTAAATCTTGAAGCGTTCCTCTCTGTATCTATGATACATAAAGGATATTTGGACTACTAATGGTAATAGGTAAAGTGGTAGTAGTGGTAAAGTGCAGTTTAAACCTCTTCTAGCCACCGCTTTCTTGTAATTTTTAAGTAAGCAAGTGGAGTTATAATTTCTTAATGACATCTGGAAAATAATTAGGCAAATTTTCTAAATATTCAAAACACCTAAATTTTTTTATATATGCACAATAAAATTATGAGGATACTTTTTTTTTTTTTAAACGTGCAGAATGGGTGAGAATGGATAATTGCTTCACTATGTTCTAAAATATGGAGACAACAAAGTTACCTTTTCTGCTTTGTAAGAAACTAAAATTCTTTGCTTTACAAAAGCCCAGGATAATGCCGTAAGATGATGAAAAAGATGCTATTACCTGTACCACATTCACTGGAATGGAAATTGGGATTAATGCATTATAATACCAGATTAGCCTTCATAGAAGTATGCTGTTGCCATTTATTAAGGTAATTAAGTATGTACCTAATTTTAGGCACTTAATTAGTTCTATTGACTCCTGTGAAACCCATCTGCATTTAACGTTAAGCATGTTTTAAAATACCCTGCTGATTCAGGGCCATAATATTGTAGCCATGTGAACCAAGACAATGCACGGTTCTCAAATACCCGTTTCTTGAGGTAATGGAAGAGTGGTACAGCCTGGATAATGGTTGAAACTGGATGCACTTGCTCAGTGACAAAAATATTCAGAAGCACTTCACTTGCTCTTTACAAGCTCAGCTGAAAGTTTTGTAGGACTGTTATCTGTCTTCAGCATACTAACAAGAAAATGAACCAGAGCTACCCCAACTTTAGCTGTGCTTAAGACAGGAACTCTGCCCAGGCTTCAGATTACTGGACAGCATGGCATAGAGCCCCCCAGACCAGTCTAAAGGGTCAAGTTCCCATCTGCCTGAGTCAAGCATAATGCGGAACTAATGAACTCCGCCCTAAAGACCAAAGTTTATGTGATGCAATGTCTCCCACACCCACCAGTTTGTGTGTCACTTTATACTGGTCAGAAATGTGCATCAGGCTCACAACAGGAAAAATCTGACAAAATCCAGGCATAACTATATATTTTTACTAATACAACTAACAATAAAAGAGCTCTCTCATGCAGTCTAGACAAACGATACATGCACATGGCAAAGCATGAAGCATTTCTGTGTTTATAACTTGGTTAATCTGCAACAAGATTATACACAAATTACATAAAACAGCTCTTTTAAAAAAGTTCGTCCTGCTTTTAATTAAATTGCATTTCAAATCTGAGCCTTTGCTACTTCTACAGTTTTTCAAATTTGCTGTTAAAATCCTTCTTTCTACACAACACATTTTCAATTACAGGTTCATAAAGCTCAAGTACAAAGTAAACACCAGAGTGCTTACAGTAGATTCCCGAGCGTGTTGGGCGTCATTGACTATATTGACTATCATAGTAAGCTATACATTGTGAGGAGGCAGCACTATTCATATATATAGCTATAGAGAGTTATTTTAATATAGAAATACGCACATGAAACATTTGCTACATTCAGCTGGTTCATAATTGGTGTTTTGATATCAAAAAAATTCAAACTAGCTTAAACTAACGAAGTACTTACAGTATCTCTTCCCATAATCCAAATTTCAGTGTCTGTATTCTAACAGAGAACAATCTAAATAAATCCAGAGCTGCAGCCGTGAAAGAAATGCAGAATTCGATATAGGTCATGACCCAGAAGAGCAAAGCATATAAGGAATTCCGTTTCAGTAATACTCATCTACTTGATTTGATGGGATTGCTGCACTTTTTTCAAATTCACCAGTTTCATGTATTATGATCCAATAAAGGAAATGAAAGGAAATGAAATCTTGCGATTTCAGTGAGGATCAATTTGGCAAGCTTTGGTCCAGTTCCCTGCACTTCAGCTCATGCCATGCCATTTGCTTGTTTGCACTTTGGTGCAAAATTTTCACAGATTTTTTTTTTAAACCCTTTGTATTTCTCACTTTCTTCTCCTGTCTCACCTTTTCCCTTTCTTTTCTGATTTCAAAAATTCACCCCCCATAATTTGGGCAACTTCCCGGTGTTTGCACTGCCCCTCATTTCATCCCAATGCATTGCCTTGTATTCGCTCCATTTGCAATTGTGGCTGTGTTTTGCGCTCGCCTTTCATTTCCCCATATCTCCTCTCCCAAGTGCTTGTTCCACTTCTTCTCTGAATTTGGGATTTCATTTCCTTACATGAAATGAAATGAAGAATTTCATTTCAAGAAAGGAAATGAAATCTTGTGATTTCAGTGAGGATCAATTTGGCAAGCTTTGGTCCAGTTCCCTGCACTTCAGCTCATGCTGTGCCATTTCCTTGTTTGCACTTTGGTGCAAAATTTTCCCTGGTTTTTTGAAGACTTTCTGTTTCTCACTTACTTCTCCTGTCTCGACATTTCTCCTTCTTTTCTGAAATAAAAAATTCACCCCATAGAATTTGGGCAACTTCCCGGTG
>VZRL01003243.1:2248-24185 GCA_013397895.1 Origma solitaria
ACCCCAGTGCCACTAACATCCTCAGTGCCCCCAGTGCCCCCAGTGTCCCAAGTGCCCCCAGTGCCCCCAATGTCCTCAGTGACCCCAGTGCCCTCAATGTGCAGGGTGCTCCCCTCTCCTCAGCGTCGAGGCACATTCTCATAAATGGTGTTCCGTGGTCGCCCAAGGGATCGCAGCAGCCTGGGGTATGTCCCCAGGGGAGGCTGGAGGGAGGACATGCGGGGTGACGCTGCAAGAGACACTGGTTGGGGGGACCAGGGTGGGGGGTGACACTTGTGTGTTACATGTCCCTGTCCCCTGTCCCCCGTCCCCCATACTCACTCCCCACCCTCTTGGTGATCCCATCGTTGGTGTCCAGCACCTCTCCCTCCTCCAGAGGTGCCAGGGGGTCCGGGGACACCCTGTGGGGAAACGGGGGTGTCAGAGGGTGGGTAGAGGGAGGAAAAGGGGTCATGGCCAGAGTCTCCCACTCACCTCTCCTGGAGCTTCCCAGCAGCTGCAAAGAAAAGGATGGAGAAGGTGACCATGGGGTCCCCAGAGCCCTTGAACCCTCCTGGGTCCTCCAGACCCCCAAACCTCCATGGGACTCCTGAGCCCTCACCACATCCTTGATTTCCCCCAGGACTCCTGAGTACCCTGAAGCCCTACAGAACCCCTGGATCACCCCTGTACCACCAACCCCCCTGTGACCACTGAACCTCCAGAAACCCAGGCTTCCCCCAGACAGGGATCTGAACCCCCTAAACTCCCCCAGGATTTCTAAAGCCCCCTCAACATCCCTGCATGACCCTCCAATACCTCCCCCAGGAGCTGCCAGTACCACCATAATATTCCTCAAGGCCCCCTGGGAATGATCCAGGAGCCCCTGAAGACGCTCCAGAATCCTGAGCCAAAGTCACTTGGTGCTGTCCCATTGTCCCCCCCAAGTCTGGGGCTCTCTCTCTGCCCACAGGATCCCCATCCATATCCAGTGTCACTCACCCACGCGGTGCTGCCACTGACAGCCCAGGATGACAGCCACGAGCAGGACCAGAAACAGGAGGGACCCACCAATGCCTGCGGCCAGTGCTGGGGACAGAAAGGGACACACTAGGGTCACCCAATACCATAGGGGTCCTGCACCTCCCAAGTGACCTCGTGCATCCCCACCTGTGTCCCTGTGTTCTCGCGGTGTCACCTCCAGGGCCAGTTCTGGGCTGACCGCCCGGAACACGCGGTGCCCGTCCAGCTGGTTGGTGGCCACGCACTGGTAGGTGCCTGAATGTCCCACATCGATGTCCCCAAGATCCAGGAGAGGACCCTGGGCCACCTCCTGCCCATCGCGCAGCCAGGTGAAGGTGACAGGTGCTGAGCCCACCTGCACCGAGCAGTGCAGGGTCACGGGGTCACCTGCGCGCACCTGGTGTGCCGGGGGGCCAGGGGTGATGGTGGCATTGGCCACGGGCACTGTGGGGACAGAGACGGGCCTGAGGGTGGGGGAGGGCTGGCACCCACTGTGTGGGGGCAGGGGGACAAGGAGTGGGATGAGAATATCCTGGAGGATGCCGTGTTTGTGGTCACCCCCAGCCCGCGGGTCCCACTCACCCAGGACAGTAACGTTCAGTTTGGGGCTCTCCACCACGCTGTCCCCGTCACTGACTCGGCACTGGTAGTGCCCACTGTCCCTGTCCCCAACGTGGCTCAGCTCCAGGCGGGGACCACTGCTCAGCGGTACCCCCAAGCCTTCCCGGTGCCAGGAGAAGGACAGGGGACCTGTCCCCGTGGCCACCGCGCAGCTCAGCACCAGGCGGTCACCCAGTACCACCTGTGCCCCGGGGGGCTGTGCCAACACGGACACCCCCGCAGGTGGGATCCCTGTGAAGGGAGATGGGTAGGGTGGGGAACCCATGAGGGATGGGGGACATCGGCAGGGGAAGGATAGCGGAATAGCAGAGAGATGCAGAATACCTCAGGGGAGATGTGGGGGGCTCAGAGAGGGATCAGGGAAGCCAAGGGAAGCCAAGGAAGCTAGAAAGAGTGGGAGGGAGCTAGAGGGAGGGGTGAGGGGACCAGGTGACGGACTTGGGAAGGCGTCGGTGGACCTGGGAAATGATGGGGGTACCCAGGAAGGGTGTCAGGGAGGGATGGAGGCACCCAGGGAGAGCTGGGGGACCCGTGCAGGCTGTCGGGGTTCCCGTGCCCATCCCCGCACTCACTGCGCACCGTGACGCGGAGCCGGGCGCTGCTCTTCCGCACGGCCCCCCCCTCGGAGCGCACCTCGCAGCTGTAATTGCCCGAGTGGGACACCCCCACGGCGGGCACCAGGAGCTGCGGGGACNCTTGGGGGGACCCTCCAACACCGGCACCGGGAAGAGCTCTGGGGAGGAGATGGGAGGTGGGGACTGTGACTGAGTCTGCTGGGGAGGGGCTTCGGGGATTTCGAGGTGCGATGTATGAGGGTGTCAGGGTATCAGGTGCTGGCTGTGGGGGTGCTCACCGTGCACTGTCACTGTCACTGGTGCTGACTTGTGCCACCGTGACATTCTCGAGCCCACCAAGCCTCCGCAGAAGTAGCGGCCACTGTGGTGCAGCTGTAGTGGGGACAGGGACAACTCGGTCCTCTGGAGGGGCCCTCTCAGAGTCTTGTCGTTGTGGTAAAATTGCACGGCGGTGACCGAGTTGTCCTTCCGGCTCCGGCAGCGCAATGTCACCGTGTCCCCCTCCAGCAGCGCCCGCGCCTGCACCGGCAGCACCAGCTCTTCTGTGGGACAGGGAGGTCGTGTCACACTGAGGGTCTCCAGATAGGTCTGAGGGGGGTCTGTGTTACACCAGGGACCACTGGGGGAGTCTCCATTTCACCACAGGTTCACAGGGAAACCAGGGGGGACCCCGTGACAGCGGGGGCACCACAGGTTTCCCCTCGCACTGGAATGCACTGGAATGCACTGGGATGAACTAATTTGCATAAGCATTCACTGGTGTATCCTGGGGGGCACTGGGCTGTCCCCATGTGCAGGGGACAGGCTCTCATCACATCAGGGCCATGAGGCCACCCATGGAGTGGGGCCCACCCAGAGCCCTGTGGGGGGCACCCATTTCCATCCCCTCCTCACCATCTAAGATGCTCACGGAAGGGCTGAACCCGGTGCTGGGTGTGTCACACTCGTAGGTGCCACTCTCAGTGACATGGAAATGATCGGTGTTCTTCCCCCAGCGCTGCCCATCCTTGTACCAGGTGGTGGCATTGGGGCTCTCCGAGCCCTGGCAGGTCAGTGTCACCCGGTCCCACAGCACCGCCGGTGTCCAGGGGGGCTCCATGAGGAGCTGGGTGGTCTGGGCACCTGCAGGTGACAGGGGACATCAGCCTGCCAGGGTCAGCACAGGGCTGGGGACAGCAGGGTGGGGACATGGCATCTCCCAGAGAACTCACCAGTGAGGCCGAGGGTCTGGGCTGGAAGGGAGAAGGGAGAGAGGCTGAGTGGGGGTGGCTCCATGGGGAGAGCAGCACCTGGGGGATGGGGTGTGGTGGCTGTCCCCAAACTGTCCCTGTGGGGACACACAGAGATACTGGTGGCAGGGACACCTCATCCACCCTGTGCTGCGGCAGGACATGGGGACACTGTGGGCACCCTGGGCATGGGGACATCACAGCCACCTCGTGCTGGCACAGGCGAACCCCCACCAGCCCCACAGCACCTGTCCCCACAGTCACATCCCCAGGGCCCTGTGCCCATGATCTCATTCTGGTGGCACATATCCCCATGGCCCATCTGCATGGTGCTTGTCCCATTGTCCCTGTCCCTGCATCCCTGTGTCCCCCTGCCCCTGTGCCCACACTTGTTCCAACCCCACGATGCCTCCCCACACTCTGGTCCCCAGACTCCTGTCCCCCTATTCTTGTCCCGACATCTCAGACTCCCCATTTCTGTCTCCCCGTTCCTGTCACCACAGCCACTCCACAACGCTAGTCACAGCAGGGTCCACCCCCATGGAATGGCTCTGCTGGCATTGGGGACCTCAGGGGACCCCACAGCCTCCCTGTGTCCCCTCCCCACCGCTCTCTGCCGCACCGGGCCCCATTCCTGGCGTATCAGGCCCGTGCCCAAGGCACTCACCCCACAGGAGCAGTGCCACCTTCCTGGCCATCCCGGTGTCCCTGGCCATCTGGGCTGGCTGTCATGCACTGCTGGGGCCACCTGTCCCCGGGGTGGCGGCTCTTCAGATGAAGGGGAAGGAAGCGAGGTTACGTTTCATCCCCACATGTGGTGGCCCTTGTTTGGGGACAGGGTGGGGGCAGGGTGGAGACACAGCAGGGGACAGGCTGGGGACATCGTGGGACTTGGTGGGACATGGTGTTCGCAGGTGTGGGGGGCTCAGGGGATGTGGGGAGCTAAGGATGGGGTCCCAGGGAAATGGAGTGCCCAGGGATGAAGTCCCAGGAAAATGGGGACAGAAGTGGAGGGGAAGTCACAGGGGATGGGGATCTGGGGAATGTGGGTCTCCATGCATGGGGGGTTCCAGGGGTGGGGCTCCCAGGGAAACATGGACCCCAGGGATTTCATGTCATGGAATGAAGGTCCCAGGGATGGAGGTCCTGAGGGAATGGGGGGCCAAGGGGATGGGACAAAAAGGATGTAGATTATGGGGAGTGGGATTCTCAGGGTGGGATTCCTAGGGAAGTGGGACATAGGGAATGAGGGTCCCAGGGGTGGTTTCCAAGCAGAATGGGGGTCTCAGGGATGGGCAGTGGCTGGGTGGGCACATGGGTTACAGACCTGTCCCTGGGTACCTCAGATTTTTGGGTGACCCAGGGCCCAGCGCTGCCCCTCCGGGGTGTTTGTAGCATAGGCAGGCATCACAGCGGGTCCTGGGTAGCTCCGCTTCCGTGTCTCCTGCCACCTTTGACTTATTCCTCTCTTTATTTCTATTTTTTCCTTATTTTCCTTACTTCTGTGCCGTGGCCCCTTACCCCCCCCCCATTTCCTGGCTCAGCAATCCCAGGGAGCACCTGAGCAGGGAATGGGTTGGGGGGACCCAAGGGAGGTGAAAAAAGGGATCCTGGGGGTGCAGGGAGGACTGGGGGGCTGTGGGGATGGCAGTGTCCAGCTATGCCGCCACAACACTTTCACTTTCCCTTTCCTGCAACAGAAGGAAGAGGCCGTTTGTGCTGAGAGTTGGGGGGAGGGGGGGATTCTGTCCTGGGGGACACATCTAGGGGGATCCTGTCCCTGGGGTGACACATTCCTGCTGGAGGGGTCCTGTCCAGGATGATGGCAGCTCTGGAGGGGTCCCTGGACACAATTCCTGAGGAAGTCCCTGTCCCAGGGGTGGCACATCCCGGAGACCACTGCCTTGGGGAGGTCCTGCCCACCTCCACTGTCCCCAGTGGGGTGCAGAGACCTCTGGGTTCTCCCAAATTGGGGGGTGACCTGCTCACTCTACACCCCCTCATTGGCTGCCCCTGCCCATTTGGGAGCCCCCAATCCCCCTTGGGGAACCCTCACAGGTGCAGCATTTCTGCCCCATCCCACAGCCCATCAAGACCATTCTGTGGGGGAGAAAGCACAATGGGGCTGGCAGTGAGTAGTGACATGGGGTGGGTGTCAGTCAGGGAGGGCACAGACACCCCAAAAACACCCAAAGCCCACACCCACCCCCACAACCCCTGCAGGGTCGCAGTGCTGGGAACCAGGAGATGGACGAGGCCCTCCAGATGAAATTTGCGAAGGCGTTGCAGGATGCCCCATCCATCTCCTGCTCTCCACCCCACCCATGGGGTTTCTGTCCTGGGGGGTTGGGAAACTTTGGGTTTATTAGGTTATGGGAGAAAACCTGTTCCAAACTTTACCCTTCTTGCTCATCCCCGGGAGGGTCTGAGCCGGGAAGAGCAGCTTGGGAATGGAGCCCCAGGCACGAAGGAGCTCCCAAACTCCTCCTCCTTGCAGCCTGTGCCCATCCAAGGCTGGGGCCCAGCCATGGCACAGCCCCACTGCCCAGGGATGGCCATTGGCCAGCCCTGCTCTGGCCAGCCCCAGGGGACAGCCAGCACCTGAGGCTCCCAGCCGCCCCCTTGGCTTTGATTCTCGCAGCTTTAGAGCTGCTCCAAGGTGAGAATTGTGTGGGGAAAAAGGCCTGGCTGTGGTTTGCTCAGCCCTGCAAGCAGCACAGAAACCAATGGGAGCCCAAGCAGTGGCTGTGCGAGGGCCTGTGATGGTTTTGAGAGTAGGGCTGGGTGGAAACCCCCCCTGCAGGGGCAGCTGTGAGGGAAGCAGTCCGGAAATGCAGCAATTGAGCATTTTGTCCCTCTGGCCAAGGGACTGAGCGAGCCCCAAAACTCCTGCAAAGACAACAACAATCTGCTCAACAACCTGACCTGGACCCTCCTCCTTCCTGTCCAAAACCTGCAGCCCTTTGGAAGCTTCCGGAATGAATGTTTGGTTTCTGGGTGTGGCCACCAGATGAGAGGGAAAAGTGTGGAAATATCGAGCAGTGGATCCACACATGGATCTGGGGATCAGGGTGTGAGAGCAGGAGCAGGGAGTGCCCAGGCAGGGGAATTCAGGGCAGGATGGAGGGGATTTACCAGGGAATCAGACCCTGAGGGACACACGGGCATTTCCACAGATTGCTGTGCAGTGGTCCAAGGATGGACAGAGTTGCTCCCTTTTGGGAGCAGAATCCATGGGAAGTAAATCAAGTCTCAGGGTGGGAATGAGAAAAATGGGAAGAGTGCCTAAATATGGCCCAAGAAAAGCCTTCCTTGTGGGTTGGTTGCTGCCCAGCAGACAGGGAACAATGCCATGGAGCTGTTGGACTCTCAGGGACATTCCACACTCTGCATTATCCACAGGCAAATGCTGCTGTGGGATGCACCAACAGGCTCCTAAAGGGAACCATAAAGTCTCAGTTCTTTTGATTTGTTTGTGTTTTCACTGTGAGCGACTCTTCGGGAGACCAACTATTAAAAGGATTCTATAAACTAGTCCATTTTATCTTTGTCAGTTGGATTTTGGCGGAGTTTATTTTTCTTTACTGGAAAAGAAATGGTGTGGGAAAAGCATTTTACCCTTATCTTATAGATGCAATAATTTTGTGTGAAGCACCTGGGAATGAGGAAATTCAACCAAATTTAGCCTGGGAGTTACCATTGTGAGGGGCATGTCGTGACAGGGCACCCCTGAATTTGGTGTACCCCAGAGGTCACAGTGCCCCTACAGGGGACAGAGGGGGTGGTCAGGGCCCCCCACAGGTGAGGATTCCCCAGGTCATGGGAACTGCAGAACAAGGACACCCCAGGACAAGACCCAGGGGTCACCACACCAGAGGAGCCCTTTTCCTCCAGGGCAGGGCCCCTCTGGATGTGCCCCCCAGGACAGAACTCAGCCCCCAGCCCCTGTCTGACTCTCAGTGGAAATGGAGAGGAAAGAGAAAGTGAAAGTGGTGGGGGAAGCACAGTCCGAGAGTCCCATTCCCCACAGGCCCCCTTTTGCCCCTCCCTGGCATCCCCAACCCTGTACCTGCTCAGGTGTGCCCTAGGATCACCGAGCCAGGAGATGGGGGTGTGGGAGGGGGTGGTGTGGAAATAAAGAAAATAGGGAAAAACAGAAATGAAAAGAGAGAAAAGCCCAGGGGTGTGTGGGGCACAGATCCAGAGCCTCCCAGGACAAGCCTCAGGTGCCCCCCAGGCTATGAGCACCCTACGGGGGCTGTGCTGGGCCCTGGGTCACCCCAAAATCTGAGGCACTCAGTGAAGAAGCTGTGACCCACGTGCCCACCCAGCCACGCCCATCCCTGGGACCCCAATTCCCCATGGTACCCAATCATGGGCACCCCATTCCCTTGGCAACCAAGCCGTGGGACCCCCATCCAAGGACTTCCATTGCCCAGGACCCCCATTCCCTTCATCCCATCCCATGGCCCCCCCCTTTCCCCCAGAACACCTATTCCCGAGGGTCCCCTTTTTTCACCCCACACCCCCAACGCTGGGACCCACATTCCATGACCCCAAATCCCTGAGGACCATGTTCCTCCAGGACCCTCATCCCTGGAATCTCCCAGGCCTGGGGACCCTGATTGCCCAGACCCCCATCCCCTGTGACTGCCCTTCCTCTGGACCCCAATTCTCCTGGACCCCAATTCTCCTGGACACCCTTAGCTCCCCACATGCCCTGAGCCTTCCACGCCTGGGAACACATGTCCCACCATGTCCCCAGACCATCCCATAATGTCCCCAACCTGTCCCCTGCTGCGTCTCCACCCTGCCCCCACCCTGCCCCAACCAAGGGCCACCAACACGTGGGGGTGAAACGTGACCTCGCTTCCTTCCCTTCAGTCCCAAGAGCTGCCACCCGGGGACAGGTGGCCCCAGCAGCCTGTGACAGCCAGCGGGGATGGCCAGGGACACTGAGATGGCCGGAAAGGTGACGCTGCTCCTGTGGGGTGAGTGTCCCACGGATGGGCCCCGGTGAGGCAGAGAGTGGTGGGGAGGGGCACAGGGGAGATGCAGGGTCCCCTGATGTCCCCAATGCCAGCAGAGCCAGTCCGTGGGGGTGGGCATGGGTGTGACCAGAGTCATGGGGTGGCTGTGGGGATAGGAACAGGAGGACAGGAATAGGGGAACTGGGATGTGAGGAGATGAACAGGGGAACAGAGATGCAGGGACAAGGATGTGGCAAAAGGAAGCTTGGGGCTGGGGCAGCTGTGGGGACAGGGAGACAGGGATGCAGGGACAGGGACAAGGGGACAAGCATGATAAGGATGGGCCATGGGGACAGGTACCACTGGAATGGGATCATGGGCACAGGGCCATGGGGATGTGGCCATGGGGACACATGCTGTGGGGCTGGTAGATGTAACATGTGCCAGCATGGTGGTATCACCATGCCCGGGGTGACCACAGTGTCCCCATGTCTTGCCTTAGCCTGGGGTGTCTGAGATGTCCCTGTCCTCAAGGCCTCTGTGCTAAACCAGTGTCCCCATGGGTGCTGCTGTCCCCACAGAGCCACCCCCACCCAGACCCTCTCCCTTCTCTCTTCCAGCCCAAACCCTCAGCCTCGCTGGTGAGTCCTCGGGGGAATGTTATGTCCCTGCCCTGCTGTCCCCAGCCCTGCGGTGGCCCTGGCAGGCTGGTGTCCCCTGTCACCCACAGGTGCCCAGATCACCCAGCTCCTCGTGGAGCCCCCCTGGACACCGGCGGTGCTGTGGGACCGGGTGACACTGACCTGCTGGGGCTCGGGGACACCTGGTGCCACCACCTGGTACAAGGACAGGCAGCGCTGGTGGGAGGAAGGACCCGAGCACCTCACTGTCACTGAGAGTGGCACCTACAACTGTCAAACACCCAGTACTCGGCTCAGCCCCACTGTGACAGTCTTAAATGGTGAGCAGGGATCTTGAACTATCAGGGTGGTCCCTGATCCATCTGGGCGGGCTCCACTCCATGGGTGGGCTCATACCCCTTGTGCGGTGAGAGTCCCTCCCCTGCACATGGGGACATCACAGTGCACCCCAGTGCATCCCAGCGTGATGGGACCACTGTGGTGTCCCTGGGATCCTCCCACGCAATGGAGCCTCTCCCCAGTGATCCCCTGTGCCATGGGGACTCACCTCAGACCTGTCCCGAGTCCCTCAGGACCCCCCTGTCCCACAGACCAGCTGGTGCTGCAGGTGCCAGCACGGGCGCTGCTGGAGGGGGACAGGGTGACACTGCGCTGCCGGGTCAGGAAGGACACACCGGTCACCAGGGTGCGATTTTACCGTGGGGAGAAGGATGTAGGGGGGTCCCTCAAGAGGGCCGAGCTGTCCCTGTCACCCCTGCAGCTGCACCACAGCGGCCGCTACCACTGCGGGGGCTTGGTGGGCTTGGGAATCTCATTGTGGCATAATTCAGCGCCTGTGACAGTGACAGTGCACGGTGAGCACCCTCACAGCCTGCACCCGATACCCTGACACCCTCATACCTCACAGCTGAGCATCCCCAAAGCCCCTGCGCAGCAGACTCAGAGTCACAGTCCTCACCTCCCATCTCCTTCCCAGAGCTCTTCCCGGTGCCGGTGCTGGAGGGTCCCCCCGAGCCCACCGAGGGGTCCCCCCTGAATCTCAGCTGCCTCAGCACCCCCAGCCCCCTGCGGCCCCGAGCCCCCCTCCTGCACCTCTTCTACCGGGACGGGCAGTGGGTGGGGGGCCCGCAGGTGTCCCCGCAGCTCCTGGTGCCCGCCGTGGGGGTGTCCCACTCGGGCAATTACAGCTGCGAGGTGCGCTCCGAGGGGGGGGCCGTGCGGAAGAGCAGCGCCCGGCTCCGCGTCACGGTGCGCAGTGAGTGCGGGGATGGGCACGGGAACCCCCACAGCCTGCCCGGCTCCCCCATGCCTTCTCAACACCCTCTCTGTGTCTTTCCATCCCTTCCCAGGTCCCTCCCTGATCCCTGCATCCCTCATCAGTTCCCCCCATCCCACCCTAATTCCACCTCTCCCTCTCTTAGGTCCCTCCATTGTCCAAGTTCCCACCATCCCTCTCTGTGTCCCCAAAACCTTCCCTGTGGTCCCCTCCAACCCTCTCCATGTCCCCCTCCCTGAATCTCCCATCCCTTCCTGGGGTCCCTTCCATCCCTTTCCAAGCCTCTCCTGCATCTCTGGGCCCCTTTCTTCCTCACTGAGATCCCCCCACCCATCTCTGATCCTCCCCTTCCCTGAGTCCTTCACTGCTCCCGGGTGTCCCCAACCCCTCCCGGGTTCCCAATTCCCCTCATGTCCCCCCACAGGGGTCCCAGTCTCGGGGGTGTCCCTGTCAGCGCAGCCCCCCGGGGCACAGGTGGCACTGGGTGACCGCTTGGTGCTGAGCTGCGCGGCGGCCACGGGGACAGGTCCCCTGTCCTTCTCCTGGCACCGGGGGGGCTCGGGGGTACCGCTGGGCACTGGCCCCCGCCTGGAGCTGAACCACGTTGGGGATGAGGACAGCGGCCACTACCAGTGCCGGGCCAGCAATGGGGACAGTGTGGCTGAGAGCGACCTCCTGAATGTCACCGTGCTGGGTGAGTGGGACACTCGGGCTGGGAGTGACCCCTCCCACGGCATCCTCAATTCCACACATTCACATCTCACATCATCTCCCTGACACCATCCCCAACCCACCCCAGGTCACAGCCCCCACCACTGGGTGTCACAGTCCTGGGGTTACTGGGACCATCTGGGTCTCGATATCCCCACCCAGGACATCCCACCCATGAGTCCCTCATCCCACCTGTCACATCCCCCACCCCACATCAAGTATAAGTCACCATACTGAGCACGACCCTCTTGGGGGAGTCGTACCCCTGGGATTGGTGTGATGCCACCCATGATACGCCTCATCCAACCGATCGCATCCCACCCACACCATTCCACAACCCCCATCAGGTGTCGGTGACCATCACCCTTGGACATGGTCCTGGGTGAGCAGGACCCTCAGGCTTGTGGTCACGCCATTCACAGTATCCCTCATCTTACGCTCATCTCACCCTCATCCCATCGTTATCCCATCCATCACATGCCCTCATCCCACACAGGTGAGGATCCCCACCACCATGGGTCACAGTCACAGGTGAAGGGGATCCTCTGTGTCCAGGTGCCACCATGCACAGACTCCCTCATCCCACCCATCCCATCCTCATCTCACCCATCCTACCACCATCCCCCCACTCCGTGTGCCAGCCCCTCCCCCAGCCTCAGCTCCATCTCTGTCCCCACAGTGCCCGTGGCCAATGCCACCATCACCCCTGGCCCCCCGGCACACCAGGTGCACCCAGGTGACCCCGTGACCCTGCGCTGCTCGGTGCAGGTGGGCTCAGCACCTGTCACCTTCACCTGGCTGCGCGACGGGCGGGAGTTGGGCCAGGGTCCCCTCCTGGAGCTTGGGGACATCGATGTGGGACATTCGGGCACCTACCAGTGCATGGCCACCAACCAGCTGGATGGGCACCGCGTGTTCCAGGCACTCAGCCCAGAGCTGGCCCTGCAGGTGACACCACGGGGACACAGGAGCACAGGTGGGGTCACACTTGATAACTGGGGATGCAGGACCCCCGGAGTGACAGGAGACCCCAATGTGTCCCCCTTTGTCTCCAGCAGTGGCTGCAGGGGCCGCTGGGTCCCTCCTGTTCCTGGTCCTTCTTGTGGCTATAGTTGTGGGCTGGCACCGGTGGAATGGTATGTGTGGGTGACAGTGGGGGTGACAGGGACCCTGGGGAGTTGGGAAGGTCCCTAGAATTTTGGAGCAATGGGCAGAGCCCACAGCTCCTTTCTTGGGGAGCACTGAGCCCCTTGTGACTTTTCTCTGTGCCCTCCAGGATTTGGGGAGGTGTTGGAGGGTCATGCAGGGATGTTGGGGCTCCTTTCAGAGACCCTAGGAGACTTTGGAGGATTCCCCGTGATGGGTTTGTCATTCTGGGGGCTCAGGGATTGTTCAGGGGCTCTGTGGAGAATTGAGGGTTCCGTGGGGTTTCAGGATTCCTGAGGGTGGTCATGGCCCCAGGGACCCCACAGTCACCCCCACCTCTTTCCTTTGCAGCTGCCAGGAAGCACCAGGAAAGGTGAGTGGGGGGTTCCAACCACGACCCCCATTTTACCCCAACCCCCAAGATCTCCCATCCCGTCCCACACACCCTTTATCCCCACAGGACACCCCCAGAGCCCCCAGCCCTCCCAGAGGAGGGGGAGGTGTTGTACACCCACATCGTGAGCACCAAGCGGACAGGGGGTGAGTACAGGGTGGGACAGACACACATCACCCACGGGTGTCATGCCTCAACTGGATCCCACAGCCAGTGTCTCTCGCAGTGTCCCCCTGTGCCACCAAACCCCAGGATGCCCAGGTGACCTATACAGAGCTGCCAGGAACCCATGGGCGACTGCAGGAACCCAGTGACATCCATGGGAATGTGCTGTGACAATGGGGGCACTGGTGGGCACTGGGGAGTTCTGGGGGAAATGGGAGACAGTGGGGGACCCCACCCATGGGCAGCCACACTTGCGTGTGTGTCCCCCTACTCCTTCCATGGGTACCCAAAATTCATGGGTAGGAGGTCACAAGTGGGGGGTCCCTTGTGAGGCTGCACAGGCACCCAGAGCCCCCCAGTCCCCCTCCCAGTGCTTCTAGAGCCCGCAAGGGCTTCCCCATCTGCCTTCCATTACCCCGAGTGGCTCCCCATTCCACATCCCAGTGCTCCCAGTACTCTCAGAGAATTCCCCATTCCATCCCCACAGTGCTCCCAATACCTCCAGGATTTCCTTATTCCCCTTCCCACCACCCCTCCGTTGCTCTCAGTTCATCCAGGGTCTCCTCATTCCACCTCCCACTTCCAGGGGAGCACTAGACTAATTTCTTGTTATTGGAAATAAATTCAAGCTTTTTGGTTAAACTGGAAGAAATGGTGTTTCTTTGTTCAGCTCTCTCAGCCTTTAGCAATGGGATTCTCCAATTTTGGGCTGCCACTAAAAACCAGGGGCCGCTTCCCCTCCCCCTCCCAGTGGAAGCACAAAAGGCAAAGGTCCCAAAGGGCTGAGAGAAGAACAATTTCCTGCAAAGAGCAATGAGAGAAGAAAACAAAATACAACAGCACCAAGATTCAGAATTGTCTCAGTTTGAAAGACAGGTGTCATCTAAGGAAGGCAGGAATCTTCCTAGCATGGAAAATATGACCCCCTTCCCTCCAAATTTCTACAACTTTGAAATTACAGGGCTTTCAGGCAAAGGTATGGGAACAGGAATAACAGTTCTTTACTAATATGTATATATGTATACCAAGACAAACAACAACGGCAGCAACAACAAACCAAAACAGAATCCCAGTAACAGCCTTCTGTCGACTGTCAAGGACTCTCCTCTTCGGTGCAGTTCCGGTCACAGCCAGCAGGGGCGCTGGTGGCTCCCGGCCAGGCGGGGCAGGTGCGATGATTCCCCCGCGGCTGCAGGGGGCGCTGTGGAGCGAGCTCAGCCGTCTCTCTCCACGCGGTAATGGTGGGTGAGCCAGCGGAAGAGAGGGAAAAGAGCTTTCTTTACAAACTCACTGGGGCAGCCGATCCCAGTGCCCCTCTGGATGCGAGCTGGGCTGTAGCAGGAACCTTGGAAGCAGCGAGCTGGAACAGCAGAGGCGAGCAGACCCAGGGTGACAAACAAAGTGTAGCAGAGACTACGGGCTATGCCAGAAGCTGTGGGGTGTAGGATTGCCATCTGTGGGATTTGGTCAGTTTGTTTCAGATAGTCGGGATGGAGATGAGAGATCTCTGAAGTTTGGTCTAGAGCATGAGGTTTATTGTGAAAGGATGTGGGTGTAGGAGACCTGCTAGGGGCTGCCAGACGCAGCTCGAAGCAGCTCAGAGAAGTAAGAGAGAGAGAGAAGAAAAAGAATCGAATGCTAATAGAATACTGTGGTTGCCATTTACAATACAATAAATCATCTTCTGTGCTGAATATTCTAATTTTCACTAACCAATCTAGAACAAGCTACAAATTCTACAACATTTACATATAGCCTATGAGAATCATTGCATTACCATATGGCATTATATTTTAAACTCTAAAAACTGCTTTTTGGACCCTCTGCCGAGTTGGTAGGGTCTGCTCTGACCCTTGGACCTGTCTGCCAGCGGAGGGGATTGTTTAATCCAAAAGGGGATTACCTTCAGTGGCCATACCATTGTTTTTCAGTTATTTAATAACTGGGATTTGGTATCTCAAAGCTTGTGTTCATTTCAATCTCGCTTACCGTTTCCATATTCTCAGCATCTTTTGTCAGGTTATAATATTTATTTCATCCTCCCCAACAGTTCAGGAAAGGCTGGGGGGGCTGTGGGGGATGGGGGTGTCCAGCTGTGTTCCTCAACACTTTCACTTTCTCTTCCTTCAGGAGAAGAAGGAAGAGGCCATTTGTGCTGAGAGTCAGATGAGGGGGGGGCGGTTCTGTCCGAGGGGGCACACCCCGGGGTTTCCTGTGAGGGAAGCAGTCCGGAAATGCAGCAATTGAGCATTTTGTCCCTCTGGCCAAGGGACTGAGAGAGCCCCAAAACTCCTGCAAAGACAACAACAATCTGCTCAACAACCTGACCTGGACCCTCCTCCTTCCTGTGCAAAACCTGCAGCCCTTTGGAAACTCCCGGAAAGAATGTTTGGTTTCTGGCTGTGGCCACCAGAGAGGGAAAAGTGTGGAAATATCGAGCAGTGGCTCTGCCCCACACCCGTGCTGGGATTGGGGGTGACCCTGAATGGATTCCAGGTGTCCCCAGAGCTGCTCCGTCCCTGCCCTCCTCACCTGCACAGGGCACGGGAACAGAAAAGGCTCTGCCCCTTCTCTCCCCTCCCCTCCCCTCCCCCGCCCGTTCCAGGACATCCCCGGGGACTGTTGGGGGCGTTGCCATGGCGACAGTCGGTCCCGACACATCGCGACAGTGGCTTCGGACACGCTGTCACAGTCGGTCCCCGCACCCCGTGACAGTCGCGATGGCAGCCGGGCCCTCCCCAGCACTCAGGGACCCCCGCTCCGCTCCCTCCTTCCCACGGGCTCAGCCCCGGGGTGTCTCCTCTGCCATTTCGGTCCCTCCGCTCCGGGGCATCCCCAGGGGGGTCCCTGTCCCTCCATCCCGGCCCCTCCCACCCGGTGCCCCCCAACAGCCCCAGGGTGGCACGGGCAGAGGCTCCGGAGCTCCTGGAGGATGAGCAGGACTCCGGTCCCTCACGCCGTCCGGGCTCCAGCAGCCCCGTCCTGATCCTTTGGGATGTGCCTAGCGCTCCTGGAGTGCTGGTCTTTGTCAGGAACAAGCCAAGGACCACCCAAATCACTGCCAAGGTCTGATCCGGGACCTCGTGAGGCTGTGCCCGAGCCCTGAGGGGTTTCGGGAGCCCCCTGGGTGTGACTGCGTTTCTCCTAAATCTCGGGGCAGCAGTGATGGGAAGCTGTGCCCCACCATGGGCCTCACCTGAGCGCTCTGCAGAATTCCCGACTCTCCTGCTCCACCTGCATGGCCAGGTGAGGTCCCCGTGGGCCTCACCTGTTGGGGAGGATGAAATAGGAAAGCCTTATAAATATTATTACCTGGCAAAAGATTCTGAGAATATGGAAACTAAAAGCGAGATTGAAATGAAGACAAGCTTTGAGATACCAAACCCCAGTTATTAAATAACTGGAAAACAATGGTGTGGCCACTGAAGGTAATCCCCTTTTGATTAAACAATACCCTCTGCTTGCAGACAGGTCCAAGGGTCAGAGCAGACCCTACCAACTCGGCAGAGGGTCCAAAAAGCAGTTTTTAGAGTTTAAAATATAACGCCGTGCAATGGCATTATAAATGCTATGACTCTCATAAGCTGTATGTAAATGTTGTAGGATCTAGCTTCTTCTAGATTGGTTAGTGAAAATTAGAATATTTAGCACAGAAGATGATTTATTGTATTGTAAACAGCAACCATGACATTCCTTCTTTATTATTATTCGATCCTCTTTCTTCTCTCTCTCTCTCTCCCCTCTCTGCCCTGCTCTGAGCTGTGTCTGGCAGCCCCTAGCAGGTCCCCTACACCCACGCCCTTTCACAATAGACCTCATGCTCTAAACCAAGAGCATGAGGTTTATTGAAGACCAAACTTCAGAGATCTCTCGTCTCTGTCGCGACCGTCTGAATCAAACCGGGACCAAATCCCACAGATGGCAATGCTACACTCATCTGAGCATCCTGCGGAATTCCCGGCGCTCCTGCTCCACCTGCATGGCCAGGGGCTGTCCCCGTGGGCTCCAGCCGCTCCCACCTCAGCCGCTGCTCCAGCTCAGCCTTCCTGCTCGGCCAGCGCGAAGCACCGCGCACATGGCAGAGGCACCGAATCATCCCCAACGCTGGCAAAAAGCACCACAAAACCTTCCCATCCACCGAAAAAACTCCTTCTGGGCAGAGCTGGGGTGCCTGTCCCCCAAAATGTGTGCAATGTTGCCTCGTGTAGCGCAAAAGCCCTGGAAGAGGCAGCGGAGCCGTGTGTTTGTGCCCAGGGATGGGTTAGGAGCAGGGCTGAACTTTCAGAACTGCTGTGTCCCAAGCAGACCCAGAGACACTTCAGAGACACAGTCAGAGCAGTGGGGATTTGCTTTATTGGGCGCCGGGTGTGGGGGATTCACTCCTCCAAACACACACACCCCGGCACTGCCAACACACAATATTATGGGTAACATTCATGAATATTCATCACATTCCCCGGGATAGGAGTGGTTATACAAATCATTTCTGGGCAATCATTAATATCATTAGCTGTGTGCCACACATGTGCTGTGTGTCCTGGTGGTCTTTGGGGGTCTTCTCATGATGAAGATCTGTAGTCTTCATCACAGTGCACTTTTCACCTTTCTCTCTGGAGCATGGGCAGTCCTTGGTGGGTGATTCAGGGTTTCTGTGCTGGCCTCAAACAGATTCTTGTCCCCCTTATCTTGACAAGATAAAGGGAATCCTGTTTTTCTAGGCTTTAGAATTCACATATTCTGTCTCTCAATGGTTAACTGCAGTTTCCTATTGACCACTCCTTTCTCAGAACCGCGGCCTGAATTCCACCACCTCGTGAAGGGTCTGCAGCAGCCACAGCAGAACAACGCCATTGTCTCCAATTTCACCCCATTTGGACCTCCCAAGCCACATCTGCCAGCCTGGGCTGTCCCTGAGCTCCAGCTGCAGCTGCAGAACCCTCGCGGCCGTGGCTCTGCTCTCCTCCTCCTCCTGTGGCTGCTGTGCTGGGAGCAGCAGTGACCCAGCAAGAGCAGGAGCTCCAAATCTGGCGTGGAGCGCCCGGAGGAGCCCTGGCACACTCAGCACCGAGCACCTGCTGTCCTTAACTCGCCAGGAGAATTCAACATTCCCAAAGCTGCTGTGCTGGGGCGGAAGGAGGAAAAGAGAGTGAAAGGTTTTGGGGAATTGTGCTGTAATGCCATTGTCGAAAAATTTACCAGCTTAAAAGTTTTGTATAACTTTTAACTTTGTTTTTGTCTCTCTAGTTAGCCTTGACTGGACTTTGTTTCAGGGAAGGGAATTTTCTTTAGTTTATTTAGGACATATAACATCGCTCTAAGGAGATGGGCTCAGCACAGGGACAGAGTGGAGCAGCCCAAAGATCCCCAGAGAGATAAAAACCATCCACAGAACATGAATGGAACATCAGTGGCCATCTCCAAACATCCACCCCAGAGCACCTCTGACAGCTGAAGAAAAGGACTGATAAGAGAATTGAAAAATGAAGATCTAATTAACATCGGAGGCAAGGAGATTCGGATCCAATGGGAAACTGAACACTGGGGGTTGCTCAGCTCTGGACCAATGAACTTTGAAACAATGCATCTCTACGGGTTTTGACTGTGTAAAATTTGAACAAAAATCCTGTAAAATTGGTGTGTCAGGGAAAGATTCTCTCTGCACACCCGGGCTGTGTGTGGATGAGATTTCTGTGGTATGCCCTGGCCAGAGCAACATCCTGGCCAGATAATAAAGTAATGCCTTGACTCTCTAACATTAAAAATGTTGTTGGGTGGGGGGTTGTTTTTCCCACAGTTTTGGTGACGCCATGAGCGGTGCTGTTGTGGAGCCGAGACTCGGCTGGGGGTGGGTGCTGCCTTCCTCCCGTTCAGGATCGGGGACAGCGGTGGTGTGTGTGCTGTTTAGGATGTGCGCCTGGCCCTGGGTCCCTGCAGCGCTGCCCTCGGCACTGCGATCGGAACTGTGCCTTGTGCCGCTGTCCGTGGTGCTGCTGGGACCGATTGGTGCCCGGGAGTTTGTGAAAGGAGCGATTTCCCCTCCTCCCTCTCATCCGAGGCCGCCAGATCCCGGAGGGGATCCAGCTTGGATTGCAGCGCCCCCTGCTGCCCGTGCGTGATCCCTGCAGCGCCCCCTGCCGGCTGTGACTGAGCCCTGCAGCGCCCCCTGCTGGCTGTGACTGAGCCCTGCAGCGCCCCCTGCTGGCTGTGAGTGACCCCTGCAGCGCCCCCTGCTGGCCACATGTGAGCCCCTGCAGCGCCCCCTGCTGGCTGTGACTGAGCCCTGCAGCGCCCTCTGCTGGCCACGAGTGATCCCCGCAGTGCCCCCTGCTGGCCATGAGTGATCCCTGCAGCGCCCCCTGCTGGCCACATGTGAGCCCCTGCAGCGCCCCCTGCTGGCCGTGAGGGCTCCCTGCAGCGCCCCCTGCTGGCCGTGAGTGATCCCTGCAGCGCCCCCTGCTGGCTGAGTGTGTCCCTGCAGCGCCCCCTGCTGGCCCAGGTCATAATGACACCAAAGATGAAAAAACAGCACTGAGCAGGTGGAAAATTCCTGTTCATGTGTTGGCTGTTCTGTTCTGTTCTGTTCTAATTATTTTCTAGTAAAAATGTCTAAAAATTCTACTTCTATCTATTGTCTATTCCTTTTCCTCTGTTTTTGCCCCAGAACCCTGTAATTTTCAAAATTGTAATAATTTGGAGGAAGGTTCTTTATTCCATTCCAGGGCTGTTCCCACATTCCTTGGCAGACATTTGTCTTTTAAACCAAGACAGCTGCCAACTCCTGTGTTCCAGCATGGATGGGACAGACACTCCAAGAGAAAGCAGGGTCAGACCCGTGGCCACCTCAGGCTCTGCCTTTTAAGCCCTTGGGCCACCATGGGGGCCCTCTGGTCACTCAGGAGCTCGGTCAGGCAGATTGTCACACTGTCCCCAGTGTGCCATGGCTGACAGATTGACAGGAGGGGCCCTGTCTCACCAACAGCAAGGCCTGACCCACCCCCTACCACACACAGGTGTTCCAAAATGTCTCAAGAGATCAAACTGTTCCTGTCTCTGACACCAAACGCCATGCCACAGACTGATCCCGACTGCCCTGGAAAAGGGGGACGCTCCAGAACACCCACGGTGCCTTGGTGACATCATCGTGTGGGGGAGCACGGCAGAGGAGGGTTTTGAGACAGGGGAGAAGAGAATCCAGAGCCTCCTGAAGGCTGCCTTGGCCATCAAAGCAATGAAGGGCCAGGGCCTGCCAGGTTCCTCCTCGTGGAGGAAACGTGCTGGGGGCAGCGTCTGGGTTTTGTTCCTTGTCGGGAGCTCTCCCTAGAAATCGCTCCTTTTCTGACCCTTTTCATTCTGAATCTTGCTGTTGCTGTTGTGTTTCTTCTCTCGTTGCTCTTTGCAGGAAATTGTTCTTCTCTCAGCCCTTTGGGATCTTTGCCTTTTGTGCCTCCACTGGGAGGGGGAGGGGCAGCAGCCCCTGGTGTTTAGGGAAAGCACAGAAAGGTGTGTGTGCCCATGGGTGGGGACCCCCAGTACCCCCCAGTCCCCGGAGCCCCCCAGTGCCCCCCAGTGTCCCCAGTGCCCCCAAGTGCCCCCAGTGTCCCCAGTGTCACAGCACATTCTCATAGATGTCACTGTGGTCCTGCTCTTGCACATGCGGTCCTGGCAGCTCCGCGTAGGTCACCTGGGGGTCCTGGGGAGGGGTGACGCTGGGGGACCCTGCAAGAGACACAGGTTGGGGGCACCCAGGTGGGGGTGACACCCGTGGGTGGCATGTCCCTGTGTGTGTCCCACTCTGTACTCACGCCCTGTCCGGTTGGTGATCACGACGTGGGTGTACAGCACCTCCCCGTCCTCCGGGGGGGCTGGGGGCTCCGGGAGGGCCCTGAGGGGATAAGGGGTGTGTGGGAGAGGAGAGACAATTGTGGGGATTGGGGTGAAAGGGGGGTCAGGACTGGAGTCCCCCACTCACCTGTCCTGGTGCTTGCTGGTGGCTGCAAAGGAAAGAGGTGGGGGTGACTGTGGGGTCACTGGGGCCCTGACCCCCCTCAGGAATCCTGAACCCTCACAGGACCCACAAATCTCCTCAGGACCCCCGAACATCCCTGAAGCCCCCCCAGAATACATGAACCTCCACCAGTGCCCCAAACCAACTCAGCCTCAAGGACCCAAGCCCGGCAGGGATATGGAACCTCCAAACTCCCCTGGAACCCCTGAAAGAGTCCCCAACATCCCTGCATGACCATCCCAAACCCCCAGGACCCCAGCCAAAGTCACTGGGGGGCTCAGCCCCACCCCAACTCTGGGGTTGTGGGTGCTGCCCCATTGTTCCCCAACTCAGGGGGGCTTCCCGCAGCTCCCTGGGACCCCTGTCCCCCATTGTCACCCACTCATGCGGTGCCACTGGTGCCAGGCCACGATGACAGCCACGAGCAGGACCAGAAACAGGAGGGACCCACAGACCCCTGCGGCCACTGCAGGAAAGAGATGGGGATTCATTGAGGTCATCCATCACCCCAGGGGTCCTAAACCCATGGACATCCCGTGTGTCCCCACCTGTGCCCCAATGTCCTTGCGGTGTCACCTGCAGGGCCAGCTCTGGGCTGAGTGCCTGGAACACGCGGTGCCCGTCCAGCTGGTTGGTGGCCACGCACTGGTAGGTGCCCGAATGTCCCACATCGATGTCCCCAAGCTCCAGGAGGGGACCCTGGGCCACCTCGTGCCCATCGCGCAGCCAGGTGAAGGTGACAGGTGCTGAGCCCACCTGCACCGAGCAGCGCAGGGTCACGGGGTCACCTGGGCGCACCTGGTGTGCCGGGGGGCCAGGGGTGATGGTGGCATTGGCCACGGGCACTGTGGGGACAGAGATGGGGCTGAGGCTTTGGGGAGGAGCTGGAACCCGGCATGAGAGTGATGGGGATGCCGTGGGTGGGGTCACTCCCAATCCGAGGGTCCCACTCACCCAGCACGGTGACATTCAGGAGGTCGCTCTCGGCCACGCTGTCCCCGTCGCTGACCCAGCACTGGTAGTGGCCGCTGTCCTCATCCCCAACGTGGCTCAGCTCCAGGCGGGGGCCGGTGCCCAGCGGTGTCTCTGAGCCCCCTCGGTGCCAGGAGAAGGACAGGGGACCTGTCCCCGCGGCCACCACGCAGCTCAGCACCAAGCGGTCACCCAGTACCACCCGTGTCCCAGGGGGCTGCGCTGACAGG
>VZRL01003243.1:29311-44618 GCA_013397895.1 Origma solitaria
CCAAGATGGCGGACGAGGAGGGCGAAGCGCGGCCGGGGGCGCGGAACGGGGCCGGGGAAGGACCCCCGGGCGGGCCCCGCGTCGTCCGCATCGTCAAGTCCGAGTCCGGCTACGGCTTTAACGTCCGCGGGCAAGTGAGCGAGGGCGGGCAGCTGCGCAGCATCAACGGCGAGCTGTACGCGCCGCTGCAGCACGTCAGCGCCGTGCTGGGCGGAGGGGCCGCCGACCGCGCCGGGGTGCGCAAGGGGGACCGCATCCTGGAGGTGTGAGTACGGGGGGGCCGCCCACCCACAGCCCCCCGGCAGCCGGCCCCGGGAACGCCCCCCACACGCACCGACACACCCGGGCAAGGGGGGGAATGGCGGTCCTGAGGGGGCTCTGAGGGCTTGGGGGGGCTCTGGGGGGGCTTTGGTGAGGTTTGGGGGGGTCCCGAGGGGGGTGAGGGGCTTTTGGTGAGGGTGTCATGAGGGGGAGGTTGAGACTCGCTGGCCTTGCTGGGGATTTGGGGGTTCTGAGGGGGCTGAGGGTGTTGTGAGGAGGGATTGAGACCCCCGGCCCTTGGTGAGAATTCGGGGTCCCGAGGGGGCTGAGGGTTCCTTTGGTGAGGCTGTCGTGAGGGGAGGTTGAGACCCCCGGCTCTTGGTGGGGATTTGGGGGGTCCTAAGGGGTCTGAGGGTCCCTTTGGTGAGGGTGTCATGAAGGGGATGTTGAGACCCCGGCCCCTGGTGGGAATTCAGGGCGTCTTGAGGGGGCTGAGGGTCGTTTGCTGAGGGTGTCATGAGGGGTAACTGAGCCCCCAGCCCTTGGTGGGAGTTTGAGGTGTCCTGAGGGCTCTGAGGGTCCCTTGGTGAGGTTTGGGAGGATCGTGAGGGGCTCTGAGGGTCGTTTGATGGCGTCATGCGTTTTAGGAGGGTCCTGAGGGGACTGAGAGTGAGGAGGGTTGAGACCCCCAGCCCTTGATGAGTTTCGGGGGTCCTGAGGGGGCTCTGAGGGTCTCTTGGTGAGGGTGTTGTGATTTTTAGAAGGATCCTGAGGGGACTGAGGGTGAGGAGGGTTGAGACCCTTGGCCCTTGCTGAGTTTTGGGGGGTCCTGAGAGGACTGAGGGTCCCTTGGTGAGAGTGTCATGAAAGGGGGATGAACCCCCGGCCCTTGGTGGGGGTTTGGGGGATCCTGAGTGGGCTCTTAGGGTCCTTTGGTGAGGGTGACACGAGAAGGATTGAGACCCCCGGCCCTTGGTGGGAATTCAGGGCGTCTTGAGAGGGGTGAGGGTCCCTTACTGTGGATGTCATGAGGGGGAGGTTGAAGGTTGAGATCCTTGACCTTTGCTGGGAATTTTGGGGGTCCTGAGGGGCTCTGAGGGTCCCTTGGTGAGGTTTGGGGGGATCCTGAGGGGGGTGAGGGTCCTTTGGTGAGGGTGTCATGAGGGGGATTGAGACCCCCAGCCCTTGGTGAGAATTTGGGGGGGTCCTGAAGGGTCTGAAGGTCCCTTGGTGAGGGTGGGCTGATACCCCATCCCTTGCTGGGAGTTTGGGGGGTCCTGGGGGGGCTTTTGAGGGTCCCTTGGTGAGGTTCCTGTGGGATTTGGGGGGTCTTGAGGGGGCTGAGCCTCACTGGAGAACTGGGGGGGTCCCAAAGAGGGTGGGGCTGAGCCCCCCACCCCTCACTGGGAGTTTTGGGGGGGTCTTACAAGAGCCTTGAAAGGGGAAATCCTTGGATTTCAACCTGGGGACCCTCCTGGGATGATCAGAGGGGCATTTTCAGGGATAAATCCTTGAATTTCAACCTGGGATGGTCAGAGGGGCATTTTTAGGGATAAATCTTTGGATTTCAACCTGGACACCCTCCTGTAATGGTCAGGAGGGCATTTTTAGGGATAAAACCTTTGGATTTTTAGGGATAAAACCTTTGGATTTTTAGGGATAAAACTCCCCATCCTGAATCTCCCTGGATCCCGTGTTCTCCAGCTGCTGCTTTTTGATTTCCAAAATTGTAACTTTGACCCAGGAAACACCTTCCCGTGGGAATATTCCTGCTGCAGGGAAACTCATCCTCCCCACCAAACCCCCAAAATGCTCAAAGTTCTGGGCTGAAATCCCTCAAATCCCAGCGTCGGGCGTTGTTTTTTATGGATCCCTCCAAATCCTCCCGCCATCGCCCTTCGCTCCAGGTCAGTTAAACCCAATTACTGATTAATTCCGGGGATTTCCAAGCTTTGGGAATGTTTGGAAGTCCAAGGGGTATGAGGAGCTGTCCGGACCCTCCCGTGGCTGATGAATCCTGCAGAAATCCCGGCTGGGATTTGGCTCTGTCCCAGCTGACCCAAATTCCCGATCCTTTGATTTTTCCGTGCGGGAGAAGTGCTGGGAGCAGCGGGAATTCTGCACCTGGATGAGCCGATGGAGGGAGCAGCATTCCCAGGCTGAGGAGGGAGAGTTTTGGGGGCATTGGGATGAAATTTTCCCCTGTTTCGGAGCATTTTCGGGAACATTTTAAACGCTGGATTTGGGATCGGAGGGAAGTTGGAATTTTGGGGTTCTGCGGATGGGGCCTGGTGAGAACCTGGGGGGTGGGAATTAATTAATGGTGGTTAATGAGGGAGGTGTGCTCAGGGTCTCTGATCCCTGGTATTGCTATGGGAGCTGGAAAAATTGGGAATTTCCTCTTGGTTTATCCAATAATTTCCTGGGAGAAGTGGCTTTATTTCGTCCCCGTGTCTTGTAGGGCTGCCAGGTTGGCTCTTGCCATATTCCAGTGTTCCAATATTCCAATATTTCTGTATTCCAACAGCATCGGATCCCAGTATTTCAATATTCCTGTATTTCAGTATTTCAGCGTTTCAATATTCCAGTATTCCCGTATTCCAATAATTCAATATTCCAGCAGCCCTGTATTCCTATGTTTCAATATTCTGACATCACTGTATTCCAACATTCCTATATCCTTATTTTCCTATATTCTGATATTTTTGTGTTTCAATAGCTTTGTATCCCAGTATTTCAATATTCCAGCGTTCCAGTATTCCAATATTTCAGCATTCCTATATTTTATTTTTATTATATTTCAGTGTTCTAGTGATCCTGTGTTCCTATATTTCATTATTCCCATATTTCAATATTCCGGTGTTCCTGTATCTCATTATTCCCATATTTCAATATCCCTGTAGTCCAATACTCCTGTATTCCAATGCCTCTGTATTCCTATTTTCCCATATTCCAATATTCCCATAGCTCAGTGTTCCTCCATCCCAGCATTCCAATATCCCAATTTTTCTCCATCCCCGTATTCTCACATTCCAGTAATTCCCACCCCAAAATCCCACAGCCCCATCCCTCCTTCTCCTCAGATCCACCGAAACCCCAACTCCAGGAATCCCAACCCCGGAACAGAAAACAATAACCCGGAATTCCCAAAATAGCTCAGGTTTTCCTTCCTTTCCCCGGGAATGCGGTGAGAAAGGGGGGGGACCCCATCCACTTTCCCGGCCATCCCTGGGGCACGGAATTCCCAAAAAATCCTGGAGCTCCCAGCTGGATTTGGGATGGTCCTGGTGTCTGAGGGGGTTTAATTCCGTGTGGGATTCTGTTCCCACTTCCTGGAATTCCCAGCGGGAATACGGGAATTCCTGGGGAGGAAGAGGCTGAGTGAGGAAATTGTTCCGTTTCCGAGGAATTCCTGCTGCTGGGAATTTTTTGGGAATATTTGGGATGTGGTCGCTTTCCTGAGGAGGTTGTTCCGCTCCTGAGGAATTCCTGCTGCTGGGATTTTTTGGGAATATTTGGGATGGGATCACTCACCTGTGGCTCTGGAACTCCTCAGCTGATCCCTAGTCCTGGAAAAACATGGAGATCTCTCCTCCAAGCGTGTTTTCCTTGGAAAAAAACCCTTCCTGATCCTCATCCAATGCTTCCAGAAGAGGTTATTCTCCTCCCGAGGAAGTCCTGCTGCTGGGAATTTTTGGGAATATTTGGGATGGGGTCGCTTTCCCGAGGGGGTTGTTCAGCTCCTGAGGAATTCCTGCTGGGATTTTAGGGGATATTTGGGCTGCGGTCACTTTCCTGTGGGGGTTGTCCCACTCCCGAGGAATTCCTGCTGCTGGGAATTTTTGGGAATACTTGGGATGTGGTCGCTCACCTGTGGCTCTGGAACTCCTCAGCTCCTCCCTAATCCTGGAAAAACACGGAGCTCTCCTTTCCAAGCGCATTTTCCTTGGAAAAAAGCCCTTCCTGATCCTCATCCGATGCTTCCCAAAGAGTTTGTTCTGCTCCTGAGGAATTCCTGCTGCTGGGAATTTTTGGGAATATTTGGGATGTGGTCACTCACCTGTGGCTCTGGAACTCCTCAGCTCATCCCTAATCCTGGAAAAACACAGAGATCTCCCATCCAGGCACGTTTTCCTTGGAAAAAAGCCCGTCCCGATCCTCATCTGACACTTTCTGATGCTCCAGGATTCCTGTGCCCGATTCAGCTCCCCTTTCCATCCCATATCCAGCATCCCACTCATCCCTGTGCCTTGCCGAAGCTCAGGAATGCTCTGGAATCTCCAAAGGCATCGGAGACAGACAATGGGAGCTGATGGAGCTCTTGATGAGCACCGGGAATTCCAATCGGGAACTCCAATCATTGTTAATCCGACCGGGAAGAGAAACTCCATCGGAAATGATGGAATAGAGAAAAAAGAGATTTGTCCCAAACGTTGCGGAGTGGGAAAACGGCTGGATTGAGGTGGGATGGGCAAATCCTGGATCCCGCCGGACACATTCCTGCAGCCAGGAATCCTCTGGAATTCCGGGAAGGTGTTGGATTTTGATGGAATAAGCCCCGGAATCGACGTCTCCCCAAGCCTTCCCAGGGTTTTCCCTTGGGATATCGGAGTCTCCGTCTCTCCATGGGCTCAGTTCCCATTTTGTGGGGTGGGAAAAGCCGGCTCTGCCTTGGAAAAGTCTGGAATGGTCCTGGAGCTGCCAGGAATTCACTCCGGGAATGGGCAGCGGAAATTCCCTGGCCGGAGGGTCTGAGAGGGGTCCCTAAGCTTGGAAAATTGAGGGAGTGGGTTGGATCAGCCTGCAAAACCCCAAATCCCTCTGATCCCTGGGAAATCCCCAAACCCCAAAATTCCTGATTCCTCTTCCTTCTCCATTCCTTTCCCCTGTTCCTTTCCCCCATTCCTTTTCCATTCCTTTTCCCCGTTCCTTTTCCCCATTCCTTTTCCTATTCCTTTTCCCCATACCTTTCCCCCATTCCTTTTTTCCTCCTTCCCCTCCCCCCTTCCCCTTTCCCCTTTTCTCCTGTTTTCCATTCCCTCTCCCCCTTCCCTCTGGAATTTCTGGGACCCTCCATCCACCCCATCCAAGCCCAGGGGTCTCCATCTCCAGAAATCTTCCCCAATTCCCTGACATCCCTGAGCCAGGGGATTTTCCGGAGTCCTGTTGGAAATTACTCATTCCGTGTCTGCGCGGGAGCCCCGGAATGTTTTCCGTGTCATGGGGCCCTTCCTCATCCCTGTCAGGGTGATGGGAATTTTGCTTCATCCATTCTTCCCGAGGGAGAATTCGCAGATCCCAGCTTTTCCCAGCAGCTCCTGTTCTTCTCAAGGGAGGATTCCCAGATCCTGGGATCTCGTCGCCTTTGCCAGGAGCTCCTGTTTTTCCTGATGGAAAATTCCCAGATCTCCCAGCTCCCATTCTTTGCGATGGAAGATTCCTGGATCCCAGGATCTCCCGGCAGCTCCCATTCTTCCTGATGGAGGATTCCCAGATCCCAGGATCTCCCCAGCTTTACTGGCAGCTCCTGAGGGAAGATTCCCAGATCCCAGAAGCTCCCATTCTTCCCAATAGAAGATTCCCAGATCTCCCGGCAGCTCCTGTTGTTCCTGTGGGAGAATTCCCAGATCCCAGGATCTCCCGGTTTTTCCCAGCAGCTCCCATTCTTCCCAATAGAAGATTCCCAGATCTCTTGGCAGCTCCCGTTCTTCCCAAGGGAAGATTCCCAGCCTTTCTATTTCTCCTGACAGAGAATTCCCAGATCCCAGGGTCTCCCCAGCTTTGCTGGCAGCTCCTGATGGAGGATTCCCAGATCCCTGGATCTCCCAGCCTTTCCCAGCTGCTCCTGATGGAGAATTCCCAGATCCCAGGACCTCCTGGTCTTTCCCAGGAGCTCCCGTTCTTCCCAACAGAAGACTCCTGGATCTCCCGGCAGCTCCCATTCTTCCTGATGGAGAATTCCCAGATATTCCAGCAGCTCCCGTTGTTCCCGATGGAGGATTCCCAGATCCCAGAATCTCCTGGCCTTTCCCAGCAGCTCCCGATGGAGAATTCCCAGATCCCAGCACAGCTCAGCCGTTGGATGAGACATTTTCCACTCTACCTTCCCCGGACCCAGGGAATTTTGAGGCTGGAATATGGAGCCAGGCTGAGGAGCTTCTCGTGGAAAAGGGGCGGTGGGAATGTTCGGGAGCCCCTGGAGGAGGAATTCCTTGAGAAATCCAAGCAGCTCCCACCCATGGAATCCCGAGTTTTTCCCGCCGGGATGAAGGGGAAGGAGACTCTGCCCGAACCTCCCACTCCAGAGGCAGAACCCCCTCCACATTCCCAAAAAAAAATAAGATTTCTTGGAGGATTTTGCCCCTGGAACGGCTCTCCTGGATTTCCCATCCCGTGGGAAAGCTGTGGCTGCGGATCTGCTTCCCAGAGGAAAGCATTCCTTGGATCTGGTGTCATCCATTGGATCGGGATGTCCTTCCCGGAGGGATCCGGCTCTCCTCGCATTCCTGGCATTCCCTCAAGGATCCATTTCCCGGCTCCAGCCAGAAGCTTGAGGAGCATCCCGGTGTCCCATTCTTCTTGGGAAAAAGCTACCAGATCCCACAAATTCGTGGGATTTGGCGCTTCCCTCCTGGATCGAACATTCCCTGCCCTCCTGGATCGAACATTCCCTGCCCTCCTGGATCCCTCCTGGGTTCCAGCCTCGGTTGCCACTGTGACTTCATCCCAAAGTTCTGACTCCTCCTGCTCCTTGGAGCAGGGAAGCATCTGAGCTTGGGATGACCCTCTGGGAGTTATGGAAAACCGGGATTTTGGGGAATAATTTTTGTGGGAATTCTGGGTCCTGTCCGCGCCCTTTCCCGGAATTCGCTCAAGGAGAAAACATCCCAGGATTGCTCCGTTGTTCGTTTTTCTTGGAATGATCCAGAAACTCTGAGAGGTTTTCAGTATGGAAACTCCGAGGGTGGTGCTGGAGCTGGAGGAAACTTCTGCAGATCCCAGAAAAGTTGGGAATTTTCAAACTTGGATCCCCCACCTGGAATTTTAAGCAGAGGTCTGACCTTTCCAGGGTGATTCCCATAAAATTCTGTTTTTACCGAATATTTTTTACGAGTGATTCCTGTAAAATTCTAATTTTTTGGAAAATTCCATTAAAAAATGGATGGATGGGAGTGATGAGAGCCGGGGATGAAAGGCCAAATCCCACGCTCGATCCTGGGAGTGGAATGAGGACAATTCCTGGGTTTTTGGTGGAGAAATTCCTCGATGGGATTCGGGATTGGGTTGGAAGGGATCCCTCGTCTCCAGAGTGGCTTTGGAATGTCTTGGGAATGTCGGCGTTTCCATGGGATTTTGGGAATTTTGGGATTTGTTGGGATGAGTTTTCCTGCGTAGATTGGCTGAGGTTTGATCCATATTTTCTGGGAAAAGTCAAATCCATTCCATGGAGCTCTCAGGAATGTCAGGAACGTTCCAGAGGTGGCTTGGGAATATTTTCCATATTTCCGTTGGATTTTCCAGCATTTCTGGAAACTCTGGGGCTGATTGGGATGAACTTTCCTGAGCTGGTGTGATCCAGATTTTCCAGGAAAAGCTGGATCCAGGCCATGGAGCTCTTGGGAGCATCAGGAATGTTCTGGAGAAGGCTTTGGGAATATCTTGGGAAAGGCTCAATTTTGGGATCCGTCATTCCAGCAGGAAGTGGTGAAACTGCAAAGATTGAAATAATTTTTTATACTGAAATAATTTTTTATAGTGAAATGATTTTCAATATTGAAATTATTTTAAATATTTAAGTTATGGTCACTGTTTAAATGATTTTAGTATTTTAATTTTTAAAATATTGAAATGATATTTAATATCAAAATTATCTTTCAATGTTGAAAGTATTTTTAATATCAAAATTTTTTACAATATTTAAGTTGTGTTTGCTATTTTAATTACTTTAATACCAAAGAATTTTACAGATTTAAGTTATGTTTGCTATTTGAATAATTTGAATATTAAAATTCTTTTACATCAAATATATTTTGGTACTTAAATAATTTGAATATTCAAATTAATTTTTTAAAAATATCAAACTGATTTAAATCTTGAAATTATTTTCAGTTCCCCGAATATTTTGAAACACTTCAGAGGGCGATCTAAACAACAGAGCCACATCCACAGCTCAATCCCAAAAAAATCAATAGGGTTCAACCACAAATCCATTATGGAATTCCCATGGGAATCCCATGGGAAGGGGTTTAGGACAGGAATTGCAGGGGTGGGAATTGGGGCAGGAGTTCCATGGGTTTGGGGTGGGAATTCCACAGGAATGTGAATTCTGCGGGAATGGGTTTGGGATGGGAATTCCACGTGAGCTCCACGGGAACGAGGTTGGGGCACGAATTCCGCAGGAATTCCATGGGAGCGGGTTTGTGGAGAGAATTCCTATAGGAATGGGGAATGTGTTTGGGGTGGGAATTCCATGGGTTTGTGGAGGGAATTCCTATAGGAATGGGGAATGTGTTTGGGGTGGGAATTCCATGGGTTTGGGGCGGGAATCCCCCAGGAACGGCCTAATCCCACCCCTTGATCCCGCTCTCCCCATCCCATTTTCCCTCTAGGAATGGGTTTGGGGCAGGAATTCCACAGGAATGGGTTTGGAGTGGGAATTGGGGTGTGAATCCCTGTGGGAATGGGTTTGGGGCAGGAATTCCATGGCTTTGGGGCGTGAATCCCCTGGAAATGCATTTGGGATGGGCATCCCACGGGAACGTGTTTGGGATGGGAATCCCTATAGGAACAGGGAAGAGGTTTGGGGCGGGAATTCCATGGGTTTGGGATGGGAATCCCTATAGGAATGGGCAACGGCATGAGTCCCCCACGAACACCCNGCGTGAAAACCCCGATCCTGCCCCTATCCCACACTCTCCAGTTAATCCCACTCTCCCGATCCCATTTCCCGATCCTATTTCCCTCTAGGAACAGCGTGAAAGCCCTGACCCCACCCCAATCCCACACTCTCCCGTCAATCCCACTGCCCCGATCCCATTTCCTGATAATCCCACTCCCCAGTCCCATTTCCCACAGGAATGGTGTGAATCCCCCGCGACCACCCTGGCCCCACACTCCCCTGTTAATCCCACTCTCCCCGACCCTGTTTCCCTTGAGGAACGGCGTGAATCCCCGGTGAACACCCCAATCCCACCCAATCCCGATCTCCCGCATTAATTCCTCTCTCTGATCCCATTTTCCTTTAGGAATGGCGTGAAAGCCCCGACCCCACCCCAATCCCGGGCTCTCCTGTTAATCCCACTCTCCCAATCCCATTTCCCGATCCCATTTCCCCCAGGAATGACGTGAAAGCCCCGCGAACGCCCCAAACCCACCCCAATCCCACACCCTCCCATTAATCCTGCTCTCTCCCGTTAATCCCACTACCTGATCCCATTTCCTGATCCAAATTCCCTTTAGGAATGACCTGAAAGCCCCAGTCCTGCCCCAATCCCACACCCTCCCATTAATCCTGGTCTGTCCCATTAATCCCACACTCTCCCGATCCCATTTCCCTTTAGGAACGACCTGAAAGCCGCGACCCCGCCCCAATCTCACCCCAATCCCATTGATCCCAATCTCCCCCGTTAATCCCTCTCCGACCCCATTCCCTTTAGGAACGGCGCGAATCCCTCACGAACACCCCAAACCCACCCCAATCCCCATCTCCCCCATTAATCGCACTGCCCCCATCCCATTTCCTTTTAGGAACGGTGTGAAAGCCCCGATCCCACCCCAATCCCGTTGATCCCGATCTCCCCCATTAATCGCACTGCCCCCATCCCATTTCCCTTCAGGAACGGCGTGAAAGCCCCGATCCCACCCCGATCCCGATCTCCCCCATTAATCGCAGTGCCCCCATCCCATTCCCCCCAGGAACGGCGTGAACGTGGAGGGCGCCACGCACAAGCAGGTGGTGGATCTGATCCGCGCGGGCGAGAAGGAGCTGATCCTCACGGTGCTGTCGGTGCCACCCCACGAGGCCGAGAGCCTCGACCCCGGCGACGACTCCCTGGGCCAGGCCTTCTACGACTACACCGAGAAGCAGGCGGTGCCCATCTCCATCCCCACCTACAAACACGTGGAGCAGAACGGAGAGAAGTTCGTGGTGAGAATTCCCCCGCGGAATTCCGTGGTTTCCCCATAGAATTCCTCGTTTCCCTGCGGGTTTCCTCATTTTCTCCATAGAATTCATCATTTTCCCCGCGGAATTCCTAGTTTTCCCCGTGGGTTCTCATGTTTTCCCCGTGGAATTCCTCATTTTCCCTGCGAAATTCCTCTTTCTCCCGCAGAACTCCGTGTTTTCCCCATGGATTTCCTCATTTTCCCCATAGAATTCCTCGTTTTCCCTGCTGATTTCCTCATTTTCCCCACAGAACTCCTCGTTTGCCCCGTGGTGTTCCTTGTTTTCCCCCATGGATTTCCTCGTTTTCCCCACAGAATTCTGTGTTTTCCCCGCGGAGTTCCTCATTTTCCTGGCGGAATTCCTTGTTTTCCATGCGGAATTCCTCATTTTCCCCATGAATTTCCTCATTTTCCCCGCAGATTTCCTCACTTCTCCTGCGGAATTCCTCATTTTCCCCATGAATTTCCTTGTTTTCCCAACAGATTTCCTCATTTTCCCTGTGGAATTCCATGGTTTCCCCGCAGAATTCCTCATTTGCCTCGCGGAATTCCTCTTTTTCCCTGTGGATTTCCTTGAAATCCCCCGGGGATTTCCTTGTTTTCCCCACAGATTTCCTCCGTGGAATTCCATGTTTTCCGAAGCATTTTTTTTTGGTTTCCTGGGAATATCGGGGTCGGGGTCGTGGCGCTCCGTCCCTGCGGATGTTCCCAAGCTTTTGGGAAAAGTTTTTGAGGGGAAAGCAAAAGGAATGGATTTCATTTGGGAATGTTTGGGAATGTTTGGGAAGATCTTTTCCGCGAGGGCAGGCGCTGCCCATCTCCATCCCCACCTACAAACAGAACAGAGAAAAGTTCGTGGTGAGAATTCCCACCGGGAATGGGGGCAAATCCACGGAATTCCTCATTTTCCCTCACAGATGTCCTTGTTTTTCCTGTGTAATTCCTCATTTTCCCCACGGAATTCTGTGTTTTTCCTGCAAAATTCTGTGTTTCCCCTGTGGAATTCCTCATTTTCCCCATGGAATTCCTCATTTTCCATGCGGAATTCCTTGTTTTGCCCCACGGATTTTCTCATTTTCCCCACAGAATTCCTCTTTTTCCCTGCAGATTTCCTGGTTTTCCCTGTGGAATTTGTCATTTTCCCGACGGAATTCCTTGTTTTCCCCCATGGATTTCCTCGTTTTTCCCACAGAGTTCTGTGTTTTCCCCGCGGAATTGCTCATTTTCCCCACAGAATTTTGTGTTTTCCCTGTGGATTTCCTCATTTTCCCACAGAATTCCTGGTTTTCCCCTGCGGAATTCCTCATTTTCCCTCATCCCAAAATCCATCATCCCAGAATCCCTCCTCATCCCAAAATTCCTCCTCTTCCCCCAAACCCCTCTTTTCTGTGAGGGCGAGCACGGCCGAGCTGTGATGGACATTTGGGAATATTCGGGAACATTTGGGAATATTTGGGAATATTCAGGCATATTTGGGAATATTTGGGAACATTTGGGAATATTCGGGAATATTTGGGAATATTCAGGCATATTTGGGAATATTTGGGAACATTTGGGAATATTCGGGAATATTTGGGAATATTCAGGCTTATTCGGGAATATTTGGGAACATCCCCTCTTTTTTGCAAGGACGCGCATGGCCAAACTGTGGAGAATTTTGGGAACATTTGGGAATATCTGGGAATATTTGGGAACGTCCCCTCTCTCTGTGAGGGTGAGCACGGCCGAGCCACGGCGAATATTTGGAAATTTCCCCAAAATATTAGGTTTTTTCCCCAAATAGCAGTTTTCCCACAAAATAGTAGGATTCTGCCTTAAATGTCAGGGTTTTTTCCCCATAACAGCAGGATTTTTGGGAATATTTGGGATTTTGGGGAATATTTGGGATTTTGGGGAATATTCAGGAATATCGGGGACCATTCCCGTTTTTCCCAGGTATACAACATTTGCATGGACATTTGGGAATATTTGGGATTTTGGGGAATATTTGGGAATACATTCCCATTTTTCCCAGGTGTACAACATTTCCGTGGTCAGGCTCCAGCTGTGCTCCAAGCGCTACCGGGAATTCGCCATTCAGGAATATTTGTCCTCAAATATCAGGATTTTTTCCCTAAAATAGCAGGATTCTCCCCAAAAAAAGCAGAACTTTTGGGAATATTTGGGAATATTCAGGAATATTTTTGNGGGAATATTTTTGGGGAGTATTTGGGAATATCAGGGACCATTCCCATTTTTCCCAGGTATACTACATTTGCATGGACATTTGGGAAGATTAGCGATTTTGGGGAATATTTGGGAATACATTCCCATTTTTCCCAGGTGTACAACATTTCCGTGGTCAGGCTCCAGCTGTGCTCCAAGCGCTACCGGGAATTCGCCATTCAGGAATATTTGTCCTCAAATATCAGGATTTTTTCCCTAAAATAGCAGGATTCTCCCCAAAAAAAGCAGAACTTTTGGGAATATTTGGGAATATTCAGGAATATTTTTGGGGAACATTCCCATTTTTCCCATTTTTCCCAGGTGTACGGCGTTTCCATGGTCGGGCGCCAGCTCTGCTCCGAGCGCTACTGGGAATTCGCCATTGGGGAATATTCCTTGGGAATATTTTTGGGCAATATTTTTGCGGAATATCACAGAGCATTCCCGTTTTTCCCATTTTCCCCATTTTTCCCGTTTATTCCCAGGTGTACAACGTTTACATGGCCGGGCGGCAGCTCTGCTCCAAGCACTACCGGGAATTCACTGTTTGGGAATATTCCAGAATATTTTAGGGGAATATTTGGGAATAAACATTCNGCGTTTCCATGGTCGGGCGCCAGCTCTGCTCCGAGCGCTACCGGGAATTTGCCATTTGGGGACATTCGGGATTTTGGGGAATATTCAGGAATATTTAGGATATTTGGGAATATCATGGAACATTCCAATTTTTCCCAGGCGTACAATGTTTACATGGCCAGGCTCCAGCTGTGCTCCAAGCACTACCGGGAATTTTCCATTCAGGAATATTGGGGATTTTGGGGAATATTTGGGAGTAAACATTCCCATTTTTCCCATTTTCCCCGTTTATTCCCAGGTGTACAACGTTTACATGGCCGGGCGGCAGCTCTGCTCCAGGCTACCGGGAATTCACCTTTTGGGAATATTCTTTGGGAATATTTTGGGCAATATTTGGGAATAAACATTCCCATTTTTCCCAGGTGTACAACATTTCCATGGCCGGGCGGCAGCTCTGTTCCAAGAGCTACCGGGAATTCACCATTGGGGAATATTCCAGAATATTTTTGGGGAATATTCAGGAATATTGTGGAACATTCCCATTTTTCACATTTTCCCAGGTGTACAACGTTTACATGGCTGGGCGGCAGCTCTGCTCTGAGTGCTACCCCGAATTCGCCAGTGGGGAATATTCTGGAATATTTTTGGGGAACATTCCCGATTTTCCCATTTTTCCCAGGTGTACAACAGTTACATGGCTGGGCGGCAGCTGTGTTCCAAGTGCTACTGGGAATTCGCCGTTCAGGAATATTGGGAATATTCAGGAATATTCAGGATTTTTGGGAATATCGTGTAACATTCCCATATTTCCCGTTTTTCCCATTTTTCCCCGGTGTACAACGTTTACATGGCCAGGCGGCAGCTGTGCTCCAAGTGCTACCGGGAATTTGCCAGTGGGGAATATTGGGGATTTGGGGAATATTCAGGAATATTTAGGATTTTTGCTAATATCATGGAACATTCCCGTTTTTCCCAGGTGTACAACATTCACATGGCCAGGCTCGAGCTGTGCTCCAAGCGCTACCGGGAATTCGCCATTCTGGAATATTGGGTATTTGGGGGAATATTTGGGAATAAATATTCCCATTTTTCCCATTTTTCCCAGGTGTACAACATTTCCATGGCGGAATAACAGCTCTGCTCCAAGCACTCCCGGAAATTCGCCATTCGGGAATATTCAGGAATATTTTTGGGAATATTTGGGCAATATTTGGGAATAAATATTCCCATTTTTCCCATTTTTCCCAGGTGTACAACGTTTACATGGCATATTCCCAGCTGTGCTCCAAGCGCTACTGGGATTTCACCATTTGGGGATATTCAGGAATATTTTTGGGGAATATTCAGGGATATTTTTGGGAATAAACATTCTCGTTTTTCCCATTTTTCCCAGGTGTACAATGTTTCCATGGCCAGGCGGCAGCTGTGCTCCAACCGCTACTGGGAATTCGCCACTTGGGAATATTTGGGAGTTTGGGGATCATTGACAAATATTTAGGATTTTTGGGAGTATTGTGTAACATTCCCGTTTTTCCTGTTTTTCCTGTTTATTTCCCAGGTGTACAACGTTTACATGGCGGGGCGGCATCTCTGCTCCAGGCGCTACCGGGAACTCACCATTCAGGAATATTTGGGATTTTTGGGAATATTCAAGAATAATTAAGGGTTTTGGGAATATCACAGAACATTCCCGATTTTCCCAATTTTCCCATTTTTCCCAGGTGTACAACATTTCCATGGCCGGGCGGCAGCTCTGCTCCAAGCGCTACCGGGAACTCACCATTTGAGAATATTCCAGAATATTTTTGGGGAATATTCAGGGATATTTTTCATCAATATTCAGGGAATATTTGGGAATAAACATTCCTGTTTTTCCCGTTTGTTTCCCAGGTGTACAACGTTTACATGGCGGGGCGGCAGCTCTGCTCCAAGCGCTACCGGGAATTCGCCATCCTGCACCAGAACCTGAAGCGCGAATTCGCCAACTTCACCTTCCCGCGCCTGCCGGGCAAGTGGCCCTTCTCGCTGTCCGAGCAGCAGCTGGACGCGCGCCGCAGGGGCCTGGAGGAGTACCTGGAGAAGGGTAGGGACACGGGGGGGG
>VZRL01003243.1:44840-59937 GCA_013397895.1 Origma solitaria
AACATGGAGTTAACAGTGACACTGGGGACAGGAGGTGAGACAAGTGACAATCAGCTTGGAGAGGATCTGGATCCATGTGGGACACCAGGACATGGAGAACATGGAGTTAACAGTGACCTAGGGGACAGGAGGTGACACAGGTGACAATCACCTTGGAGAGGGTCTGGATCCATGTGGGACATCAGGAAAGGACATGGAAAACATGGAGTTGACAGGGACAGGAGGTGACACTGGGAGGACAGGAGGGGTCCTTGGAGAGGGTTTGGATCCATGGAGGGACACCAGGACAGGGAGAACATGGATTGACAGTGACACGGGGGACAAGAGAGGTGAAGAGAGGTGGCACAGGGGACAGGAGGTGACTGGAGGTGATACAGGTGACATTACTGTGACTGATCCACCTCGGAGAGGGTTTGGATCCATGGAGGGACACGAGGACAGGGAAAACATGGAGTTAACAGTGACACTGGGGACAGGAGGTGAGACAAGTGACAATCAGCTTGGAGAGGATCTGGATCCATGTGGGACACCAGGACATGGAGAACATGGAGTTAACAGTGACACTGGGGACAGGAGGTGAGACAAGTGACAATCAGCTTGGAGAGGATCTGGATCCATGTGGGACACCAGGACATGGAGAACATGGAGTTAACAGTGACCTAGGGGACAGGAGGTGACACAAGTGACAATCAGCTTGGAGAGGGTCTGGATCCATGTGGGACACCAGGACATGGAGAATGTGGAGTTAACGGTGACACTGGGGACAGGAGGTGACACAGGTGACATTACTGTGGCTGATGCAGTTTGGGGACATCAGGGGTTTGGATTCATGGAAGAACACCAGGACATGGACAGCGTGGATTAACAGTGACACGGGGGACAGGAGGTGACACTGGGAGGACAGAGGTGACACAGGAGAGGGTCAGGATCCATGGAAGGCCACCAGGACACAGAGAACATGGAGTTAGCAGTGACCCTGGGGACAGGAGGTGACACAAATGACAATCACCTTGGAGAGGATCTGGATCCATGGGGGACACCAGGACATGGATTAACAGGAGGTGACAGAGGTGGCACAGGAGAGGGTCTGGATCCATGGAAGAGCACCAGGATATGGAGAACGTGGCATTGACAGTGACAGGAGGTGACAGAGGTGACATTCCCAGGCGCAGGAATTCCCTGGGGCTGGGTTGGGATCGTGGGAAGGGGGCATCGGGATGGCCCGGAGGGGACATTCCCGTGGATCCCAGTGTCACCCCGGTGCCACCCCTCGTGTCCCGCAGTGTGCTCCATCCGCGTCATCGGCGAGTGTGACATCATGCAGGAGTTCCTGTCGGAGTCGGACGAGGTGGGTGACATCATCCCCCGGAATTCCATGGGGAAAATGCCATTTTCCGTGGAATGCCAAGGTTGGAAAATCCCTCGTGTCCAGCTGTCCCCGAAGCCACCTCCGGTCCGTGTCCCCAAGTGCCACATCTGTGTGGTTTTGGGACAATTCCACCTGTTTTTGATGGGACTGAGTCTTGGTCCCACAGAATTCCTGGGAAAAACCCCATTTTTCAGGGAATGCCAAGGGTGGAAAATCCCTCGTGTCCAGCTGTCCCCAAGGCCACCCCCAGTCCATGTCCCCAGGTGCCACATCCGTGGGTTTTTTGGGACAATTCCGCCCTTTTTTTGATGGGATTAAGGTTTGATCCTACAGAATTCCGTGGAAAAAACCTTTCCATGGAGTCACAGAAAAGCCCTCAAAGATCCTCACGTCCAGCTGTCCCCAAGGCCACCCCGATCCGTGTCCCCCAGTGCCACATCTGTGGGTTTTCTGGGACAATTCCGCCTGTTTTTTGTGGATTTGATCCATCCCAAGCTCCCAGAATCCCTCCAAACCCCGCAATCCTTCGGGAATAGGGTGGGAAATTCCCGGGAATTCCAGAGGGGCGAATCCATCTCCATCCCAAAATGCCCAATTTTGGGACAATTCCAGGGATGGAATTCCATGGAGGAATTCTCCCAAAAATCCCACCCGGAGCTGCCCCTTGGGATAAAAATCCAACCCCATCCCCCCTCCCGCTGCAGGACCCCGAACTCCTGAGGGGAAAATGTCGAATTCCTGATTTTTTGGGGATTTTTTGGGATTTTTTTCGCAGAATTACAACGGCGTGTCGGACGTGGAGCTGCGGGTGGCGCTCCCGGACGTTTCCACGGTGACCGTGAGGGTGAAGAAGAACAGCACCACGGACCAGGTGTACCAGGTGAGCCCATCCCGGCGGGAACGGCCATTCCCAACGGGAATTTCCTCATTTCCGACGGGGATTTCCTCCTTTTCCATCAGGAACGGCCCTTCCCAATGGGAATTTCCTCATTTCCTGCCAGGAATTTCCTCCTTTCCCGCTGGGAATGGCACTTCCCAATAGGAATTTCCTCCTTTCCCAAATGGAATGGCCATTCCCAATGGAAATTTCCTGCTTTTCCACCTAGAATTTCCTCCATTCCCACCGGGAATTTCCTCTTTTCCCAACGGGAATTTCCTCCATTCCCACCTCTAATTTCCTCCATTCTCACCTGGAATTTCCTCCATTCCCAACTGGAATTTCCGTCTTTCCCAGCTGGAATTTCCTCTGTTCCCACTGGGAATTTCCTCCTTTCCTAATTGGAATGGCCATTCCCAATGGGAATTTCCTCCTTTCCCACCAGGAATGGCTGTTCCCGCCAGGAATGTCCTCCTTCCATACCTGAAATTTCCATCCCTCACCTGGATTTTCCTCCTCTCCCACCTGAATTTTCCTCTCCCACCTGGAATTTCCCACCTGGATTTTCCTCTCGCACCTGGAATTTCCATCCCCTCCCTTCAAGTTTCCATCCCTCACCTCGATTTTCCATTCCCACTTGAATTTTTCTACCTGGGTTTTCCATCCCCTCACCTGGATTTTGCTTTCTCACTGATTTTTTCCCTTTCCCACCTTAATTTTCCCACCTGGATTTTCCTCTTTCCCACCTGGAATTTCCATTCCCTCACCTCAGTTTTCCATCCTTCACCTGGATTTTCCTTTCCTACCTGCGTTTTCCTTCCTCTCACCTGGATTTTGCTTTCTTCACTTTTTTTCCCTTTCCTGCCTGTATTTTCCCACCTGGAATTTCCCCCATTCCCACCTGGATTTCCCCCCACTTTCAGAGGCTCAGGACCCACCCGATCCATGAATTTCAGGGAATAAAACACCACGGTGGGGGGAGACCCTTTGGAAAAAAGGAGCTCCGAATTTGTCTGGAAAAAAACAAACCCAGGAACTCCAGAATTCCATTTTGGGCAGGTTTGGGACATTCCGTGGGAATTCCCGGCTGAGTTTCAGCCACGGGATGGTCCCGGTGGGAATTTTCCCCTTGGGAATCCGAGCTGGAATTCCCCTGGACCAGCAGGGGGAAAAGGGAATTTGGGGAGGGATTGAATCCCTAAAAAATGAAAAAATCGGGATTTCTGTTGTCGGGGGATTTTTTTGGGGATGCCTGATCCCGATTTTCTGTTTTTGGGAATACCCAATTTCCCATTTTCGGGAATGTCTGATCCCGATTTCTCATTTTGGGGAACATCTGATCCTGATTTTCATTTTTTGGGAGTGCCCGATCCCTATTTCCCATTTTTGAGAATGCCTGATCCCAATTTCCTGGTTTTGGTTATTTCTGATCCCTAGTTCCCATTTTTTGGGAGTGCCAATCCCAATTTCCCATTTTCAGGAATGCCCAATCCTGATTTCCCAGTTTGGGAACATCTGATCCCGATTTCCCATTTTTGGGAATGCCTGATCCCAATTTCCCTTTTTTGGGGAATGCCCAATCCTGATTTCCCATTTTCGGGAATATCTGATCCCGATATCCCATTTTTGGGAATTCCTGACCCCAATTTCCCGTTTTGGGGAATTCCTGATCCTGATTTTCTGTTTTGGGGAATGCCCGATCCCGATTTCCGATTTTTGGGAATACCCAATCCCAATTTCCGTTTTCGGGAATTCCTGACCCCGATTTCTGTCTTTGGGGAATTCCTGACCCCGATTTCCATTTTCGGGAATTCCTGATCCCGATTTCTGGTTTTGGGGAATTCCTGATCCCAATTTCCATTTTCGGGAATTCCTGACCCCGATTTCTCATTTTTGGGGAATATTTGATGCCAATTTCCATTTTTCTGGAATTCCTGACCCCGATTTCTCATTTTTGGGGAATATTTGATGCCAATTTCCATTTTTCTGGAATTCCTGACCCCGATTTCTCATTTTTGGGGAATATTTGATGCCAATTTCCATTTTTCTGGAATTCCTGACCCGATTTCTTGGCATTTTTTCCAGGCGGTGGCTGCCAAGGTAGGCATGGACAGCGTCACCGCCAATTACTTCGCCCTCTTCGAGGTCATCAATCACTCCTTCGGTGAGCGCCAGATTCCGCGGGATTTGGGGAAAAAGGGGCGGGAAAAGGGGTGGGGGATCCTTGGGGTGGGATTGGGGGATTCTGGGAAAATCCCCCTGAGGTCCAGGCCCGTCCCAGCCCCTGATCCTGTCCCCAAGGGCCACCGCCAGGAGGTTTTGGGGCAATTCCAGGATGGTGACTCCACTTTTGGGACTATTCTTGGGATGGCGAATCCAGGTTTTGGGACAATTCCTGGGATGGTGACTCTGCTTTTTGGGACAATTCCTGGTTTTGGGACAATTCTGGGATGACGGCTCCATTTTTGGGAAAACTCTGGGGTGGCAACTCCCTTTTTTTGGGACAGTTCCTGGGACGGTGACTCCATTTTGGGGACAATTCCCAGGATGGTGACTCCACTTTTGGGGACAATTCCGGAATGGCAACTCCATTTTTGGGACAATTCCCAGGGTTGGGACAATTCCTGGGATGGTGATTCCGTTTCTGGGACAATTCGTGGTTTTGGGACAATTCCCTGGGTGACAACTCCATTTCCTTTGGGATAATTCTGGAATGGCAACTCCAATTTTTGGACAATTCCGGAATGGTGACTCCATTTTTGGGACAATTCTCGGAGTTGGGACAACTCCCAGGATGGTGACTCCGTTTTTTTGAGACAATCCCTAGGATAGGGATTCCAGTTTTTGGGAAAACTCTGGGATGGTGACTCCCTTTTTTTGGGACAATTCCTGGGGTGATAACTCCAGCTTTGGGACAGTTCCGGAATGGTGACTCCATTTTTGGGACAATTCCTGGGATAGAGACTCTGGTTTTGAGACAATTCCCAGGATGGTGGCTCTGTTTTTTTGGGACAATTCCAGGATGACAACTCCATTTCTGGGACAATTCCTGGTTGTGGGACAATTCCCAGGATTGTGACTCTGGTTTTGGGACAATTCCCTGGAAGACAACTCCATTTTTTTGGGACAATTCCAGGATGGCAGCTCCAGTTTTGGGACAATTCTGAAATGGTGACTCCGTTTTTGGGACAATTCCTGGGATGGTGATTCCATTTTTTTGGGACAATTCTGGAATGGCAACTCCAGTTTTGGGACAATTCCCAGGGTGGTGACTCCGTTTTTTGGGAAAACTCTGGGGTGACAACTCCCTTTTTTTGGGACAGTTCCTGGGATGGTGACTCCATTTTTGGGACAATTCTTGAATTTGGGACAATTCCTGGGATGATGATTCTGGTTTTGAGTCAGTTCTGGAATGGGACTCCACTTTTGGGACAATACCCAGGGCTGGGACAGTTCTGGGATGGCTGCTCTGTTTTTTGGGACAATTCTGGGATGGTGACTCTGTTTTTTGGACAATTCCTGGTTTTGGGACAATTCCAGGATGGTGAGTCTGGTTTTGGGACAATTCCCTGGATGACAGCTCCATTTTTTGGGGACAATTCCTGGGATGGTGACTCCATTTTTGGGACAGTTCCTGGTTTTGGGACAATTCTGGGATGATGGGTCCATTTTTGGGAAAATTCTGGGATGGCAGCTCTAGTTTTTGGACAATTCCCAGGATGGTGGTTCCCTCTTTTGGGACAATTCCTGGGATGGTGTCTCCGGTTTTTTGGGACAATTCCAGGATGACAACTCCAGTTTTGGGACAATTCCCAGGGTGGTGGCTCCCTTTTTTGGGACAATTCTGGGATGACAACTCCATTTTTTTTGGGACAATTTCCAGGATGATGACTTCAGTTTTGGGAAAACTGTGGGATGACGACTCTGGTTTTGGTACTATTCCCAGGATTGGGACTCTGCTTTTGGGGACAATTCCGGAATGGCATCTCCATTTTTGGGACGATTCCCAGGGTTGGGACAGTTCCGGGATGGCTACTCTGTTTTTTGGGACAATTCCCAGGATTGTGACTCTGTTTTGGGGACAATTCCGGAATGGCAACTCCATTTTTGGGACGATTCCCAGGGTTGGGACAGTTCCGGGATGGCTACTCTGTTTTTTGGGACAATTCCCACGATGTTGACTCCAATTTTGGGACAATTCCTGGGATGGTAGCTCCATTTTTGGGACAATTCCCAGGATTGTGACTCTGTTTTGGGGACAATTCCCCGGATGACGACTCCATTTTTTTTGGGACAATTCCCGGGGTTGGGACAATTCCGGCATGGCAGCTCCATTTTTGGGACAATTCCCAGTTCTGGGACAATTCTCGGGATGTCCACTCCCTTTTTTGGGATGATTCCTGGGGTTGTGACTCCACTCCGGCCTGAGCACCCCTTCCCACACCTTTTCCATGGAAAAATCTTCCCAAAAATCCAACCTGGGTCCCTCCCCTGGCACAATTTTGAGGAAATTTCCTTTCATCCCATTAATCCCTGGGAAAAAAACCTCAATCCCACCTTCTCCCAACGCCTTTTCCACGGAAAAATCTTCCCAGTCATTTAAGGGTTTTGGGATCACTTTGGAGGGGGTTGGGATCATTTTGGGGTCATTTTGAAAATATTTTGAGATCAATTGGTGGATTTGGGGATGACTTCGGAGGGGTTTGGGATTTTTTGGGTGTTTTTTGGGATGATTTTGGAGGGGTTTGGGATCATTTCGGGGGATTTTGGGGTCATTTCGGGGGATTTTGGGGTCATTTCGGAGTATTTTGGGGTCATTTCGGGGTCCTTTAAGAGGACTTTGGGGTAATTTTGGAGAATTTTGGGGTGATTTTTGAGTGGGATGGGATTTTTTTGGGAGGCTCTGTAATAATTTGAAGGCTTTGGGATCATTCCAGAGGATTTTGGGATCATTCTGGACAATTTTGGGATCCTTTTTAAACTTTATCCTCCTTTATTCCCGCCTGGATTCATCCATCAAAGCCCTCTGGGATCCCCAACCTCAGTGCCAGAAAAACCCCAAAATTCCTCAAAATTCCCCATTTTCTCCCCTGACAAAACCCCTTTGACCCCAAACCCCAAATCCCACTGTTCTCCATCTTTTCTAACCTCATTTTCCCGGGATTTGGTGACAAACTGGGATGGGGTGGGGAGAACATCACATGGGGACAAAAAAATCACAGAAAAATCACAGAAAAATAACAAAAAATCATAGAAAAATCACAGAAAAAAATCAGAGAAAAATCCCGAAAAATCACCAAAAAATCCCAAAAAATCTCCAAGCAATCCCAAAAAAGTCACAGAAAAACCACAGAAAAATCACCCAAAAATAAAGAAAAAAATCACCCAAAAAATCACAGCAAAATTTTTAAAAATCCCCCAAAAATCCCGAAAAATCACAAAAAGTCACCAAAAAACCACGAAAAATCACCAAAAAAATCATAGAAAAGTCACCAAAAAAAATCACAAAAAATCTCAAAAAGCTCCCCAAAAAATCCCCAAAAATCCCCAAAAAATCAGATTTCAATGCCGATTTTTGGCATTCCCTCAATCCCGCCATTCCCAATTTTCCCCACTGGTATTCCCTGACTTTTCCATGCTTTCCCAGTGCGGAAGTTGGCCCCCAACGAGTTCCCACACAAGCTGTACGTGCAGAACTACACGTCGGCCGTGCCGGGGACGTGTCTGACGCTGCGCAAGTGGCTCTTCACCACCGACGAGGAGGCGCTGCTCAACGACAACGACCTGGCCGTGGCCTACTTCTTCCACCAGGTGAGGCCAGTTCCCGCCCGGAATTCCACTGGAGCAATTCCATTGGAGGAATTCCGGTGGAGGAATCCCCACCTGGAATTCCATTGGAGCAATTCCATTGGAGCAATTCCATTGGAGGAATTCCATTGGAGCAATTCCCAGTTGGAATTCTATTGGAGGAATTCCCCACCTGGAATTCAATTGGAGGAGTTCCGTTGGAGCAATTCCCAGTTGGAATTCCACTGGAGCAATTCCATTGGACAAATTCCATTGGAGGAATTCCCACCCAGAATTCCATTGGAGGAATCCCCACCTGGAATTCCACTGGAGGGATTCCATTGGAGGAATTCCACTGGAGGAATCCCAAGTTGGAATTCTATTGGAGGAATTCCATTGGAGGAATTCCCAGTTGCAATTCCATTGGAGGAATTCCATTGGAGGAATTCCCAATTGGAATTTTATTGGAGGAATTCCTGCCTGGAATTCCATTGGAGGAATCACGAGTTGGAAATCCATTGGAGGAATCCCCACCTGGAATTCCATTGGAGGAATTCCATTGGAGGAATTCCATTGGAGGAATTCCCAGCTGGAATTCCCTGGAATGTCCGTTCGTGTTGGGGAAGGGAGGGGTTTGTCGGGAGGTGGTGAAGTCCCAATGCTTGATCCCAAAATTGGGAATTCCAACTGTTTTTTATGGGATTGGGGCACCCCGAGCTCCACCCAGTGAGGAATTCCCAGCTGGAATTCCATTGGAATGGCCGTAGGGGTTGGGAAGGGTCGTTGGGAGGGGGCGGAGTCCAACCCTTGGTCCCAAAATTGGGAATTCTGCCTGGCTTTTTATGGGGTTGAGGCACCCCAAACTCTTGGAGCAGCCCAGGTTCCCCTGGGTGGAGAATTCCCAACTGGAATTCCCGGCAGGAATTCTGTTGGAATCACGCTATGGGGTCAGGGGAGGTCATTGGGAGGGGGTGCAGTTCAAGGGTTGGTCCTAAAATTGGGAATTTTGCCTATTTTTTATGGGGTTGGGGTCACCCAAAGCTGCTCCAGGTGAGGAATTCCCTGCTGGAATTCCATTGGAGGAATTCCCAACTGGAGTTCCTCTGGAACTTCCCCTCACGTTGGGAGAAATCATTGTAAAGTGGCAGAGTCCAACCCTTGATCCCAAAATTGGGAATTTTCCCATCTTTTAATGGGGTTGAGGTCACCCAAAGCTGCCCCAGGAATTCCCAGCTGGAATTCCATTGGAGGAATCCTGGACTGGAATTCCCGACTGAAATTCCCGTCAGGAATCCCCAGCTGGAATTCCGCTGGAACATCCGTTCAGGCTGCGAGAGGTCTTCATAAAGTGGTGGAGTCCAACCCAAAATTGGGAATTTTGCCCATTTTTACGGAATTGAGGCTCCCTGAGCTCCCGGAATTGATTCACCGGGGAGGGAATTCCCGGATGGAATTAATTCCCGGATGGAATTTCGTTGGGGTCGAGCCCAATCGCTGATCCCAACATTGGGAATTCCGCGTGGTTCCGCTGGAGCTGAGCTCCCGGAAGTTCTCCTTCGGGTGGGGAATTCCCACCTGGAACTCCCACCTGGAACTCCCACCTGGAATTCCAATGGAATGCCCCTTCGGGTTGGGAAAGGTCATCGGGAGGTGGTGGAGCGCAGTCCCTAGTCCTAAAATTGGGAATTTTGCCTGGTTTTATGGGAATTTTGCACCTTTTTCATGGGGTTGGGGTCGAGGAATTCCCGACTGGAATTCCCAGCAGGAATTCTGAGGGAATGTCCGTAAGGGTCGGGGGAGGGTCGTTGGGAGGGGGTGGAGTGCGAGGGTTGCTCCTAAAATTGGGAATTTTGGTTGTTTTTGTGGGATTGTGGCACCTCAAGCTCTCGAGGCACCTCTGGGGTGAACCTTTCCCCCCCTCTTTTCCCTTTTCCCCCTTTTCCCCTTTTTCCCCTTTTTTCCCCTTTTTTCCCTTTCCCCCTTTTTTTCCCTTTTTTCTTTTTCCCCCCTTTCCCCCCTTTTTTCCTTTTTTCCTTTTTTCCTTTTTTNTTTTTTCCCTTTTTTCTTTTTCCCCCCTTTCCCCCCTTTTTTCCTTTTTTCCTTTTTTCCTTTTTTCCTTTTTTCCTTTTTTCCCTTTTTTCCCCTTTTTTTCCTGTTTTTTCCCTTTTATCCCGTTTTTTCCCCTTTTTTCCCCTTTTTTCCCTGTTTTCCCTTTTTTTCCCTGTTTTCTTCCCCATTCTTTTCTGGGTTTCTTTCCCTTTTTTCCCCTCTTTTCTTGACACTTTCTTCCCCTTTTCCCCCTTCTTTCTTTTTTTTCCTTTTTTCCCCTTTTTTTCCCCTTTTTCCCCTTTTTTCCTTGTTTTCTTCCCCATTTTTCCCATTTTTTTCCATTTTTTTCTTCTTTTTTTGACCCTTTTTTCCCCCCTTTTCCCCATTTTTTCCCCCACCTCCCTGTAGACATTCCAAAACCTCCCCAAAACCCTCACGGCCGGAATTAGGACGGGAAATTCCCCCTTGGAGCCTTTTTGGGGCCGGAATTTGGGATCAGAATCCCCGAGGATGAAACAGGAGGTGCCCCCTCCTCCTCCAGCCCCAAACCCCCGGATTTTTCCCAGATTTTTCCCAGATTTTTCCCATTTTTTCCCCATTTTCCAGGCTGTTGATGACGTCAAGAAAGGTTACATCAAAGCCGAGGAGAAATCCTACCAACTGCAGAAGCTCTGCGAGCAGAGGAAGATGGTCATGGTGAGTGATTCCGAATTTTTTTGGGGAATTTGGGGCCAGGAAGAGCCTCTGGAATGGTTTTTCCCACGCAATTCCATGGAATTTCCATCCCTGGGATGGTGAGAGGTGTCCCTGTCCTTGAATTTTTAAGGATTTTTAAGGATTTTTAAGGATTTTTAGGGTTTTTTTCCATACCAAAAAATTCCAGGATTTCTGGAATTTTAAGGATTTTTAAGGATTTAGGGGTTTTTTCCATCCCCAAGCATTCCAGGATTTCCAGTTTTTAAGGATTTTTAAGGCTTTTTAAGGGTCATGGTGAGCAATCCCTGATTTTTTATGGGAATGTAGGGCCGGGAAGAGCCTCTGGAATGCTTTTATCCATGGAATTCCTGGCATTTCCATCCCTGGGATGGCAGGAGGTGTCCCTGTCCTTGGATTTTTAAGGATTTTTAAGGATTTTTAAGGATCTTTGGGGTTTTTTCCATCCCAAAGCATTCCAAGTTTCCATGGATTCAGAGTGGATTTTAGGGATATATTCTGGATCCTGGCCCAGGTGATTCCATGGATTTTCCATCCCTGGATCAGCCTGGAACGGTGGGAGGTGTCCCTGTCCTTGGATTTTTAAGGATTTTTAAGGATTTTTAGTGTTTTTTCCATCCCAAAGCATTCCAGGATTCCCTGTCCCTGTTTAATGGGATTTTAGGGATACATTCCAGACCCTGGCCCGGGTGATTCCATGGATTTTCCATGGATTGCTCCTATGGAAGTGCTGACTGTGGCCATATCCCATTGAAACCCATGGAAAGCCCCCATGGAATCCTTTCCCATATCCATATCCATATCCATATCCCGTTGAATTCCATGGAATGTCCCTCTGGAATCCCTACCAGTATCCCAGTAAATCCCTTAGAATGTCCCTGGGGAAGTGCTGCTCATGTCCGTATCCCATTGAAATCCCTGGAATGTCCCCATGGAATCCATTCCCATACCCACATCCCGGTGAATCCCAGAATTCCCTGGAATGCCCCCATGGAATCCATTCCCATATCCATATCCTGTTGAAATCCATGGAATGCCCCCGTGGGATCCATTCCCATATCCATGTCCCATATCCATGGAATCCATTCCCATATCCGTTTCCCATTGCAATCCATTGAATGTCCCCGTGGGATCTGTTCCCCTATCCACATCCCCCAGAATTCCCTGGAATGTCCCCACGGGATCCATTCCCACATCCACATCCCCCTGAATCCCGGAATTCCCTGGAATATCCCCACGGGATCCGTTCCCATATCCATATCCCGGTGAATCCCGGAATTCCCTGGAATGTCCCCACGGGATCCATTCCCACATCCACATCCCCCTGAATCCCGGAATTCCCTGGACTGTCCCCGTGGGATCCGTTCCCGCATCCACACCCCCCTGAACCCCGGAATTCCATGGAATGTTCCCCGCAGTACCTGACGATGCTGCGGACATGCGAGGGCTACAACGAGATCATCTTCCCGCACTGCTCGTGCGACTCGCGGCGGAAAGGCCACGTCATCTCCGCCATCAGCATCCGGCACTTCAAACTGCACGCCTGCACCGAGGAGGGGCAGCTCGAGGTAATTCGGGAATTCGGGATTGGCCCCGAGCCTGCGACTTTGGGGTTGTTCTGTCCCTGCGTCCCCAAATCCCTGGGGTTTATCTTGAGGGAATTCAGGAATTCGGGATCGGCCCTGAGCCTGCGGCTTTGGGATTGTACTGTCACTGTGATCCCAAATCCCTGGGGTTTAGCTTGAGGGAATTCGGGAATTTGGGATTGCCCCTGAGCCTGCGGCTTTGGGATTGTACCGTTGTGTCCCCAAATCCCTGGGGTTTAGCTCGAGGTAATCCGGGAATTCCGCAGATTTGGGACTTAGGGATCAGCCCTGAGCCCGCGGCTTTGGGGTTGTGCTGTCCCTGTGTCCCCAGATCCCTGGGGTTTAGCTTGAGGTAGTCCAGGAATTCAGGAATTTGGGATCGGCCCTGAGCCCACAGCTTTGGTGTTGTGCTGTTATGTCCCCAAATCCCTGAGGTTTAGCTCGAGGTAATGCCGCGAATGCTGCGAATTCAGGAATTCGGGATTGGCCCCAAATCCACAGCTTTGGGGTTGGTACTGTCGCTGTGATCCCAAATCCGTGGGGTTTAGCTTGAGGGAATTCGGGAATTCGGGATCCACCCTGAGCCCGCAGCTTTGGGATTGGTGCTGTTGTTGTGGTCCCAAATCCCTGGGGTTTAGCTCGAGGTAGTCCAGGAATGTCGGGAATTTGGGATTGGCCCTGAGCCCACGGCTCTGGGCTTTGTGTTATCCCTGTGTTCCCAGATCCCTGGGGTTTAGCTTGAGGTAATCTGGGAATTCGGGAATTCGGGATTGGCCCCGAGCCTGTGGCTTTGGGGTTGTGCTGTCACTGTGATCCCAAATCCCTGGGGTTTAGCTCAAGGTAATCCAGGAATGCCACAAATTCGCTAATTCAGGATCGGCCCTGAGCCCGCTGCTTTGGGGTTGTGCTGTCACTGTGATCCCAAATCCCTGGGGTTTAGCTCAAGGTAATCCCGGAATGCTGTGGATTTGGTAATTCGGGATCGGCCCCGAGCCCACAGATTTGGGTTTGTGTCATCCCTGTGTTCCGAAATCCCTGAGGATCATCCCAAACCCCTAGGGTTTGCCCTGGGATTGTCCCTGACCCCAAACCTTGACTTGTACTCCCACTGTGTCCCCAAATCCCTGGGATCATTCCTGACCCCACAGCTTTTGCTTTGTGCTGTCCCTGTGTTCCCAAATCCCTGAGTATCTTCCCAATTCCCTGGGGTTTAGCTCGAGATAATCTGGGAATGGCGGGAATTCAAGAATTCAGGATCAGCCCCGGCCCCGCGGCTTTGGGTTGGTGCTGTCCCTGTGATCCCAAATCCCTGGGATCATCCCAATTCCCTGGGGTTTAACCTGGGATTATCCCTGACCCCACACCTTTGGGTTGGTGCCCTCCCTGTGTTCCCAAATCCCTGGGGTTTAGCTCAAGGTAGTCTGGGAATGTCAGGAATTTGGGAATTCAGGATCAGCCCCGAGCCCGTGAATTTGGGATTGTGCTGTTCCTGTGATCTCAAATCCCTGGGATTGTCCCAGTTCCCTGGGGTTTGTCCTGGGATCGTCCCTGACCCCAAACCTTGGTTTTGCACCTGGACTGTGTTCCCAAACCCCTGGGATCATTCCTGACCCCACAGCTTTTGATTTGTGCTGTCCCTGTGTCCCCAAATCCCTGGGATCATCCAAATTTCCTGGGGTTTGCCCTGGGATCATCCCTGACCCCAAACCTTGATTTGTGCTCCCATAGTGTTCCCAAATCCCTGGGATTGTCCGTGACCCCACACCTTTGGATTTGTACCTGGACTGTGTCCCTAAACCCCTGGGACCATCCTCGAGATCCCTGGGATCATTCCTGACCCCACAGCTTCGGATTGGTGCCACCGTTGTGTCCCCAAATCCCTGCGAATGTGTCCCCAGATCCCTGGGATCATTCCAGTTCCCTGGGGTTTGCCCTGGGATCGTCCCTGATCCCAAACCTTTGGATTGGTGCCATCACTGTGACCCCAAATCCCTGGGAATGTGTCCTGAGATCCCTGAGGGTCATCCGCGATGTCCCTGGGGATCACCCCTGACCCCAAACCTTGGATTTTTCCCTTCGCCATATCCCAAATCCCTACAGACACCTCAGACCTCCCCTGGAATTCTGGAAGCTCTCCATGACCACGCAGGAATCCCCTCTGAACTAACCCCACCCAGATCCCCTTTTTCCTGAGCTTTCCCGATCCCCCAAACCTCCCCCGGCCCCAATTCCGAATTCCCAAATTCCCGAATTCCCGCAGAACCAGGTGATCGCCTTCCAGTGGGAGGAGATGCAGCGCTGGGACACGGACGAGGAGGGAATGGCCTTCTGCTTCGAGTACGCCCGGGGGGAGAAAAAACCCCGCTGGGTCAAGATCTTCACCCCTTATGTGAGTGAAATCCCAAATCCCAAAAATCCTGAATCCCAAAAATCCCAAACCCTGAATAATCCCAAAAATCCCAAATCCCAAAAAATCCTAAATCATCCCGAATCCCACCCTTCTTCACTTCTGCTTCAAGTGCGCCTGGGGGGAGAAAAAGCCCCACTGGGTCAAGATCTTCACCCACCCCATATGTGAGTGAAATCCTAAATCCCAAAAATCCTGAATCCCAAATAATCCCAAATCCCGAATCATCCCAAAAATCCCCAATCCCAAATCCCGCCCCATTGGCCTTCTGCTTTGAGTACGCCTGGGGGGAGAAAAAACCCTGCTGG
>VZRL01003244.1:0-120486 GCA_013397895.1 Origma solitaria
CTCCCCCCCAGCCTCCAACAGCTATGCTTAACATATTTAGAGAAACCAGAAAGGGAAGTTCTACAACACTGTCTAGAAATTGCAATCTTTATAGGCCTTTGTCAGTTCCTTGTACACTGGAGGCTGTTCAAGCTACTACTAGCAACTACTCAGGACTTGAGATTGGGACATTAAAGACAGAAAAGTACACTTTATGGGCAACTTAACAAAAAAGTTAATATGTTGAAATTTTAATTATTATGATCAAAAGACACTAAAGAAGGTCTCCAAGAATGCATGCACAAGACTATCATACCAGAATTGAAGCTGGGACTACTGTAAAATTTATTCTTAAATGTTTTGGTAATACCTATGATGTTCTAAGACAGAGAACATTGTCTTCAGTAATACTGAATTGTTACTGAGAAAATCAAGATTTCACCAACCATTTTTTCCTTTCTTTTCAGCTTCTGAAATTGGGATCAGTGTAGGCTCTACCAAGATGTCAGCTTCTTTGTAAAGGAGTGCAAGAAATTGTTGATGCTCTTTTATTCCCCTGTCCTTCTGAAACTGCTATTAGTTATGGAACTGTTTCATTGTGGGTTTTCCCTCTCTAGCTAAAATACACACATGCACCCAAAAGTTTATAGATTATGTTCTTTTAGAAAAAAAATGATTAAATACAAGGGACAAAATCTGGGTTTTTTGCTTGAACAACTGCATAGAGAAGGAAGGATGAAGACTGAACATCTAAGAGCAGTGAAGAATACTCATATGAAAGGCTTTCCAGAACATAAACATCTTGGAAAGTCCCTTTAGTAGGTTTTGGGTGTTCACATTAAAAAAGAGATGGCAGCAATCCACCTCAAAGCTCTAGAAAAGTATGAATACTATAGGATACATAATGAAGCTTTTAATTTTTTATTTTGGTCTTTTGTCTTTTCGTTTGTACAGATTCTGTTTGCTATTGATGCTTTAAAATTGTCTTTTTCCCTGTGATGAGGACCATCATATAAAAGTTATTTTTGCAAAGTGTTCTAAACAACACAATTTATTCAAGAGCAGAAGCTAATTTTTCCTTTCAGCTCTATGTTCTCTCTTATGAAACTCCTTGGAACAGTTTTGACTTTAATGCTGCTACTTCTCAGACTTTCTACCGAGTGTTATTTTTCCATATTTTCAAGCTTTTCCATCTACAATTAAGTTTAGACGTTGTACTGCTGCCCACCACTTTCAAAGACATGATGTGAATGCCCAAATCTCAAGCTTCATGTGTTGCTGTGACAATGGACATACTTGTCCATTGTCTTGATACCTAGACCCTTGGAAAGGATTTACCTTGTGTTTTATTTTCTGTTTGAAAGCTAGTTCTCTACGTTTATCATACAGATTCTCTTTGTACTCAGTGGAAGCACACAGGACATGCAGGTGATTGATTCATCCCATTCCAAAATCAGTTTGCAAAATATGTGAGATAATTGTTTCTGGAGCAACCCATTACAAAGGCTGCAGTGTAAATGATCAGTTCAGACTAGACAGCAAGATTTTAGATAGAGAAATTACATGGATCTCACAGTGACTGTTGACTTATGCAGACTATCTCATAGTAAGCCTGTCTTCCCAGTCTTTGATTAAATGTTGGCTGAGATGTGGACAGATTTTTGATTTGATTTGTTTGCTGGGTTTTTGTCTGAGATCTGTGTATGAAAAATGGTAAGATATACAAACCCTTCATATATGTTCTAATGAACAGAGTAGCATACTTTCATTTTCATGACAATATTTATATTCTTTCATTAGCTGTTTGAACTCAAGACTCGTAAGTCTGTAAACCTCATGTCAGGGCATCAAAAAAAGAGCAAAATACATGATTATGTATGATTTAGACATAAATAATTTTTTCTTTATATTTTGCTAAACATTGGTATGTACCTGCTACCAAACACTGATTTATTTTTGCAGATAAAACTGGATAAAAGCTGTCTAATTCATGTAATGTTTTCAAATACATGTGGGTATTGGTATCTTCTGCCACCAGCATTATGAATTCATGTCCTTACATAGTATTGAATTCAGCAATTTACAAGCTCAGTAATCAAAAGCCTACTTCCATGAAAAAATTACACGTGCAGCTGAAAAAAATGAATGTTCTGAGTTTTGCAAATGAAAATCAGACTTGATTTTAACCCTATTTTCATACTATATCCACAACAGAATACGTTCTTTGGAAAACCTTCTGCAAGCATATCTAAAGAATAATTGTTTACAGCTGTACTGCCTATGAGATCTCCTACTAATTTTAATGTCTTTGTATTCTGAAAAAATATGTGATGATTTTAAGATCAGGACAGACTTTTCCTGGATAAAAGGAACAAACTGATGTACTAGGAATCTTTTAGAATAAGATGTTTACTCTCTATCAGGAAGTAATTCAGCTCTGAATAGTTTAAGAAAGGTGTTTGGGATTTTGGGGGGCACTGTTTTGTTTGGTTTTGCTTTGCTTTGTTTTTCTTTGGTTTCTGTTAAAATAATGTTAATTCCTAAAAAGAGGTAATGATGATGCCATAACAAGAGACTGCTCTTGCTCTCAAAAGTTCTTAAGCAATATATTATCCTAAGAAGCCTGTCCTCACTTTTAGCTGCCAAGGGAGGAGTGTGTTTAAGGCAAACCATTTCTTAACACATGGTGTGTGGTTAATTGCTAGCTAAATGCTCATTACTTCACAGGTTGTTTTTTTTTTAATTTTAAATATTATATCCTCCATTTTTGTACATGTTTGGGCAGTACTTAATATACTTGTAATGCTCTACACATACCAAAGGATGGCCATATTATTAAAAAATGGAGCAAATTGTACATGGGCAAAATCAATGAATGAAAATAAAAAAGATAAACCTTACTGTAGTGTCAGCTCTTATTAGCTGTGTCAAATCTATTGCACACTGCACTGAAAACCTTTCCAACAGAAGATGTTCTGACAAGCACATTAATTTAAGAGACACAAAAGTTTGACTGCACATAAAATGCTCTTAAGCAGTAACTATAACACAGTAACAAAGCATGAAAGCTAAATTCCGTGTAGTGATCTAACTGTGGGGGTCTAAATGTCTAGTCCAGACATCACTGACATTATTGGCAACTGAAAATCCCCCTCCCCACAAAGGAAGGACGACATAGATGTTGTTGCAAGCATGAGTTTTAACTCAGCTTTCTAGTGTGCTTGGCATTTGAAAGATTGACTTAGACCTTTAATGTACATATTCAAGCCAGGTTGCATCCTATTTTATAGATACTTTATAAGTTTTTACAGGTCAGCCACAAAAGTCTGTCAGATGTGTGTATTTTTTACCAAGACTGCATTCAACATATACACTGCAACCTCAAGACTGTAAGCTTTGGGGCTTTAGTGGTGTAAGTTTTCTCTGTACATGCATAGTGAGACAAAACACAGGTCTAACTTAAACTTCAATGAGGTCAAATATGTAGCATTTGCTTTCTTTTTTCCACACTGTAACTTTTTTAGGTGACTCTAACAGACTAGAATAAGAAATCATAATTATAAAAGAAAGTAAAATTAAAATCAACTAGCCTCATCTATCTCAAAATGTATTGCAAATAGCTGAAATGAGAGAGTCCCTCAATCTCCCTTCCATTCCTCCAGTTTCTACTATGCATTTTCACTATTTATCTCTGTTAGGTCCAGTATTTTTCAAACTTCAATGTAAAAATCCCTAATGCAGCTGAACACAAGCCAAAGGCAAAAGCAAGAAAACAAACAACTAAAAATAAGGAAAAGGTTTCACAATTATGGCTTTGAACAACCTCACAGTGTTTGACGAGAGTTCCCTTTCCTTATAAAGAAAATAAATATGTCTTTTTCACTGGAAATTATAGACAGGGGCAAAGGAGAATAAAAGCAGAGAAAGTTTAGAGGCATGGGGGCAACTCTTAGTGATATATGGATGTCTCAACTCCTTAGGCATCTCAGATGACACTATTGGGAAAGGTGGGAAAATGAATTAAGTTCCTATTCATTTCACTTATAAGTACTGTTACACTCAAAATCTTGTTAGAAGAAGTTAAATTTACTGTATTTATGAAGCAAAGAATTTACTGTCAGTGTGACAATACTGAAAATACAGTATTAGAGACAGAGCTGTTAAGCATGTTATATCTGTATAAAATCTGTGTATATCTATATAAAATACTTTTTCTTAGGTATTATGCATATCCTTTCAGTGAACCTCATATCTGAGGTTCACATTTCTCAGTTTCGTAAAGAAAAGGATGGGCGGGGAGTTATGACAAGCCATTAGTAACATAAAGTATTTTCTGACAGAAAAATGTCAGTCATTGTACTGTCTTCTTTCTGCTTAGTATTATGCCCTCAAACACATGCATTTTCTGTCTTATCAGACTTCTAGCTTCCCAGCTGATGTCTGGAATTTAAACAGCTGCCTTCTCCAGCCTTATTTGATATCAAAGTCTATTGTTTCTTACACAGTGGCCACCTAATTTTGTCAGACCCTCACTGTGCTTGTGGTTCAACAAGCTGAAGCTACAATAGGTCAGGGAACAGTTACTTGATCACAGTAGTTGTTAAAACCAAGACTGATAAAATCACTCTAAGCCCTGAGTCCTAGCATTTTGTATGTCATATAGTACCTGATGTTTTTTAGTAGTAACGGCAAAATTCTAGTTCCATGGGGAAATTTAGCAAAATTGCTGCCAGAATGTGGATGAATGAAACTATGAAGCTTCATGCCTAAAACTGGTGAATTTACACTTCTGTCATATTCATCATGTGAGAATATTATTTTCATGTAAAGAGTTTATGCATTTTTCAATTAAAATGAGCAAGCCAAATAATAAATTTGTAGGAATGCCCGAATCAGAACTAGGAGACTACAGTCAGAGTTTAGACAAATGAAAGGGTTATGAAATGTCCTCTTTATGCAGAGGTCTTTGTAGCACTTTATTTTAATGCAGCCATGAAAAGCAGAGAAATAAGGCATGTCATAGGGTTTTGTCAAGTCAGTAACATGTAATAAGTCACAAAAGTAAATTAAATTCAATGTCAATTGCCATTGTAAACCTATTGTTTTCTGTCCTGTAGTCAGAAATTGTTTGAACTTTGAGTTATGCTTAGGGCTTTTTAAAAGAAGGATGCATTAATCATTTTGATTTAATCTTCGTTAATCATTTTGATTTAATCTTTGTCAAGATCTAAACTACATATTCAGATTGCCTGAAGAAGCTGTCAGGTGTTATAATTTATGAGCAGATCTAGAGGACAAACACTACAGTAATAGTCTCATACAGAATATTGTGCACCTTTTTGCTTAAACCTGATTTTACTTTAATAAAATCAGAATAAATTGTTCAAAAATGTTACATTTAAAAGAAAATAAATATGCATTAGGAAATATATTTTGATTTTTATTTGTCTTTTAAGTAAATAATTTTGAATTACTTATATTTTACAGAGTTTGATCCTTTTGCACTAAAAGTGCAAGAAGAAATAGAACGGAATTTTAAATATCATGGTAATGACATTTTAAGATATTTGTAATATCTGTTTTACTAACAGATTAAGTCAGCATACATAGACCTCATTTAACAAAGCAATTAATCACTGAGCCCCCTTCTGATGATCAGAAAAGTTGGCTATTATACATCTCATAGGAGTATTTGACTTAAAATAGAAAAAAGGATTTTATGGTTTTCATTAATTCCAACATGCTTAGAAGCTAATACTTTTTATTTTCAAAAACTTCAAGCTGATTTGGCTTTTGTTTGCTTGTTATATAGAGTATTGCAAACAATAATTATAAACATATTTGCATATTTGAACAAAGGAAGTATAAGTTTAGATTATAATTTTAATAACCTTTTTTTACATCAATTTGGAAAAAAGAAACACATTAAAACTTTATGATACATGAGATGAAAATTATAATAAAAATTGAGACCATGTTTACTGTATTATTAATTTTAAATAAAACTTTCACTATAGACATCTGATTCTCAAAGCCAGACTAAAGGTTTATTTAAGTTAATAGAATCCATTTACAATATTCATTGAATCTTGGATCACATTAATATAAAACAGAGGAGATGGAACAGAGTACAAATAAAATTTTGTAGATTGTGAAAGCTTAACAAGTTAAGATTTTCATTAAAGCTTTTTTTTCCCCTCAGACTAATACTGCCAGCTCTTCCCTTAAAAGACAAGATAGTCAAAACAAGACTCTGTCCTTGTACTGCAGTTAAGAACCTAATGTTTCTGTAGCGTACTGTGCAAGCCTGATGGAGCTGAACCCAGAAGGATTTATCCTGCAGGTTTAAATCAGCCAGAATGAGCAAAAACCCACACTCCCACAAAAAAATGAGACCAACACAACTGGATTGGGAACACTTCTGTATAGATCAATTCCCACATGGTTTCTAGCAGTGGGCTACTGAAGACATGCATCAGTCAAAACCAATCCTTGAAAGTGTCACTGATTTGCATCTTGAAGATGATTAATTTATTATTAGAGTTTTCAAATAGGGTACAGCTGCTGTAAATTATTGAGAAGGATAGCTACAAGATCTGACATATTTTTATTTCAAAGAGAGTGAACAGCCTTTTTCATTTGGATAGTGTCTCCGTAGGAAACTGATATCACATTTCAACAAACAGATGGATGTATTGCTATAAAATATGGTGCCATTATTTTCTGGAATATGTGTGCTGTAGTGAAGGAACTGTATAGGTGCTCTTTCTGAGTTCCTAGATGGTAAACTGAGAGTTCTGGTTAACAGCTTCACAGCCAAAAGAGATGTACCTACATTGTCAAATCATGCAGTTCCTAGGTCCTGGTTCTTAAGTACGTTCTCTGAATAAATGCACAAAGTAGAAACTGGACCCAGTGGATTTCTGGGGCCCAGAGGTTTCTCCTTCCCACCCTACTTGAACACTGGCACCATCTCTAAGCTCATCTGATAACCAAGGCAAGATCCCGGGCCCTTTCTTTAATAAGTGTCTCAGATCTTGTGCATTTGCAGATGCACGTCTCCCTTAATTAACAGCTGGAAATGTCCCAGAAAATTACACACACAGAAAACAGAAAAGAAGGTCAGACAGTAGGTCCAAGTCTCAGTCAGACAAGAGCATATATATTCTGACATAATACAGGAAGACAACAAAACCACATACAAAGACACCTTGTAAGAAGTAAGGAGCAGTTGTCAGTAGAAGAAAACAAAGTAGCAAGTACACATGTAATCAATCTAATCTTTCCCTTCTCAACCACAGAATTTACCAAAAAGCAGACTTTCAGATTGCTTGTCATTTGAGGGAGCTAATTTTTCATTCCTTTAGTAGTTTTTTTTAGTCATATATAGGATGACTTTCCTGTTAGATAAATGCATATTTAAATATTAACGAACATTTATGTTAATGAAAAAAACAGACTATGATGCATTTTGAGTCATTTGTTTATCTGAATTTTCCATCCACATGAATCAGTCAATATGACTTTAATAAGGGGTATACAGCAAGTACAGGTTTGGTTTAGACTACTTTCGTCTCTGAAGAGAGAGGTTACAAATATAAAGGGTAGGAACTGGAGTCTGAATGATAAAAATTTCTCATGATTTTCTACAGGGGCTGGCTGAAATATGCTGTTCTTTTTACAGTTAAACCCAGTTTAGGCAGTAGACTGTTCCAGTCATTTTTATCTGTCTTTGACAATTTGCAGATTTATGGTTCCAGAGAGAAAAGTTACAAAGACACATTAAGCAAAAAATTTGAATTGAATTGCCACCAAAGGATGAGAAGGATGAGTGTGTGTATATATATATCTGTAAGCAAGATCAAAAAAAACAGGAATTTTAACATTGTGGTTCATTACTAAATAAGCATGCGAAATATTCTTATTTAAAAAAGGATTGAGTAGTACTTCTATATATCTTAAAACTAAGGAAAAAAATAATTCTGTGCATTTCAACAGGTGAGAAAGAAATGAGATCCCATTTATCAAACAGACTTACATTAAGCTTTTTACATCTGCTTCTCGTCAATCACATCTCTGTCATAGGTAGTGCTGCAAAATCCAATAACTTTTTCTTTGTCATTGAAGACTGCTTGAGGCAATCAGGAGACATTTCCAAATCCCCCAATATGCATTCTGCATATCACAACAGGGCAAAATGTACAATCCTAGAGATATCTTTTCTGTCAAACAGCTCAGCTGGAATTTGTTTAATCAGCTGAACTTTGTAACAGGCAGAAATAAAGCAGAGAAAGGGAAGAAAATACAAAAAACCCAAACCAGAACCCAGCACTCACACCCTCTCCAAGAAAGCTGAGACACAGGTTATAAGAAATACAGGATTTTTCTGTTTGATGGTTTGATTTTGTTTTATGAATAACTGGTTTTCAGCTGTAGCCAAAACAGAAGCCCGTAAAACTTACACAAGTGGTATACCTTGAATGTTAATATAAGTAAAAAAACTAAACCAGTTTAACTGAAAACAGTGTATACATGTTTTTTAAATGCTGTGGTGACACAGCTAAACCCAACATAAGAACATTTTAGGTTAAGTATGGGAGCAATGTAACCACCAAAGAGCAAACACTTTTGCAGCTGCACTTCAGCAGCATGGAAAAGTGTGAGAGGAGCAACATAATTTGCAAGACAAATAAGAAAGAGCAAAATAAGAGCAAGTGACTCCAAATGGGCAGGGTATACTGCTGAAAAATCTGGAGCTGCTCGCTGACAAAATCAGTAACACTATTGGAAGCAGACAAGCCTCTTTTCCCTTTCTACAGTGATTAAGAACCATAAAAACATTAGACATGAAGATGAAAGATGGTAAAGAAAACAATCTTATTTCTTTCTCTGACAAGTTTTCAAAGACTTCTTATTAGTACAAATCTAATTACTATAGAAAAAGAACTAAAGAGAAGCAAAGAATTTTGAAACAGAAAAAATCTCAGCAGTAACAGTACCATTTAATTTGGTATAAACATGTTTCTTAGTATTTACTCAATTTCTATTGTTATGCCCATGTTTCCATTGCTTCTTGAATTCCTAATATGTATTCAGTATTGGAATGGTGTGTCATTATCATCTTGGGTAATATCAGATTGGTGGTGATGATTTCTTCCTCCTTTCTGTAAGATGTACTTGGCATTATTATACCATTTTTAAGACATTTTACTGTTCGTTTTTTCTTCATTGATGTGAAACTTCACATTATGTCCGAATTTATTCTATTTGGCAGGCTTACACGTTAGATACCTGCATGTCTTCCCTTTTACTCCAAGCCTAATTTTGTTCAGTTCCCTGCTCTGCAGTTCACTGACCATTAGTGAGATATTCTCACAACATTAAGATTTTGAGTGCCCATCTTTGTGCCCTCTCTTGTGTCCTACATCTGCATACTGCACCTTACATCCCTACATTTCAAATTTTTTATTATTGCACCTTCTCTATATGCCTGTATGTTACTACATCTGTATGTTAGAGTTACCAATATTTCATTCTACACAAATACTCCTTTCTGCTGTGGCAATTATTTTGACACTATGCAAACATAAATAAAATTAATCAGACATAGACATTTGGTCATTAGGAAAAAAAAAAAAAAAGCTGATACAGATAAGCCAAGTGAAGAAGACACCCCTATCAAGTCAAATTCAGAAAAACCCTCCAAAGTCTTAGTTCTGACACCCTGCAAACTCAGCAAAAAGCCCATGGCGTACAACCAGAAGCAACATTACCATATTTGCAGAACAAATAAGGAAAATGTGAAGCAGGAAGTCCCTCCTACTGAGGAAAAATAGTGATTCATCCACACCAGAGGTGTGCAACCCTCAGTGAAATTCTCCAGAGCCTTATTTGCCTTTGGCACTTGGCAATGAGGACACCCATCCCAGCCCCACAAGGCATGGGAGCTAATGGTGTGCAACAGTGCTGGGCATGAAGAGCACCTGGACCACAGCCCTTGTGTCTCTCCGTAGTTACAGAGGTGGGCATGGGGTCATTTTGACTCAGTGGGAAGGGCAATGTACAGGAAAAAGAAGTTTCCAGAACCATGTCTAAACTCTGATTTCATTGTGAAGTGAATGATGACTTTTCAGAAATTTCAGAAAATTATGATGTTTTGGAGTTTTACTGGTTTAGGTTTGGTTGGATATAGGCTTTTGGAGGTTTTGGTTGGTTGGTTGATTTGATTTGGGCTTTTTTTGGGGTTTTCCCAAAAGTCTTTCCCTTCCACTTTCTGTCATCAACTTCTTTGTAAACGCTTTGAACAGATTTTTCATAGGATCTGTGTTTTGGTTTGGTTTGATTTTAGTTTTGAAAGAAAGTAAAATCCAACTCAAACTCATTAAGATGTAGGCATCCTGTGACATATTTTACTACTGTTCTTTTTCTTTAGTTGTGTCTAAGCTACTTGAGTGTCACAGAGACAGCAAGTAAAATGGTCAAAAAGAATAGTCTTGTCTGAAGTATCTCTGCATGTCATATCAGTAAACTTCCACATGATCACAAATATCAGAGCTTTACATCAATATTAGACAAATCTCAAGGCTTTTTAAATGTTTCATTTCCAGTCCCATCTGGTTTATAAGTGAGAAGGCTGAGGAAAGCTCTCAGAAATTTCTTAGCTCAATCTGATAAAATAAAATGGAACACTGGCACATTAAAATTTGATTTTGATGTCCCCCATCCCTTGCTAAAGAATTATGATAATGGTTCTACAGAGCATCAAGCAGAAGTTTAATTAGTTTTAATGATAACAGTTTACTGACAAGCAAGACTTTTAAATTCTGCCACTCTGTTTGGAACACTTGACTGTATTTGGAGCAGGCTATCTTCCTAAGAGATCACAGAAGATAATTTCAGATTCTGGGTGTAGTTTTCATAACAATTTTCTAGCACATTATAAATAATAAATATGCTTTACAAGATCACTGTGAGGAATTATTGCTCAAATGGCACAGGAGCTCCCAACAACCTTTTGTTTCTGAACCTCCTGATTGTGAAAAACAAATGAGGAATCAAAGGACAGTGTTACTTGATTAAATCCCAATTTAATGATAAATATAAACTGCTTGACATAGAAAAATTTCCAAAAATATGCATTTTATACCACATGTAATATGTGACAACTATAATAGTATAGAATTTAATATATTTTTAAAGTTAATTATACTCCTACAAAAAATATTTTAGAATTATTATATATGGGATATGTTTCTATTTTGAATTGATGATTTGATCAAGAAAGTGAAAACAGAATACATTTCCCTTTTTTTTTTTGTGAAATTATAAAAAGAATGAGAAAAGCAGGAAAAAAGTCACTGGAGCATGAAAAATAAACAAAATAAAATTCCTAGTATTTGAATACTCATTAAGGGGTAACAGAAGGCTGCCATATCCAGTATTTGAACTTCATGGAGATTAATTACAATTCATAAGTGATGCCTTCGCTTGCCAAGTTGACTAGATGTGGAACAATCTGTAGCCTACAATTCAAAAAGAGATGATCTATTCATTCAAAGTCAGTGATAATAATCACATAGAATTAGAAAACTGGAAGGAAGAAAATACCTTGCATCTTCATTTTTTCCTTATACAATGAAGATTTAATTGGCTGATTATTTGCTATATCATCTTCCTGGAAGCACTCAGATATTTTTAAGTATGCATGAATCAAGTTGTACAAATGAGCTCTCTTCCCCTAAAATTCATGGCTTACTGGAAACTTTCAATCACTTCAGCCACCACCACAGCAGATTTTCTGTCATCTTGAGAAATATAGAAGTTACAGCATCAGCATATGTGATGCTTCCACCTAGTTTAGGCAGGGCATTACCATTGATTAGATGTCCATAAAACTACTTTGAGCACTTATTCTACTTTTCATATTAAAATAGTTGCAATGTACAAGGATCCAAAACCTAGACACTTTCAAAGAAGGTTTAATACAGAGTTATTTTTAACTGAGAAGTGTTAGGAGTCTGTTTCCTGTTCTTCCACATAACTGTTAAGATATAAAGCTACTAGAAAGGGCTCATCTCTTTTTATTTTCATGTATGTATTTCAGGTGTATTAATCAAAAGCTTGCATGCAAGGCAGTTTGTGGAACAGAATGCAAAAACACTCTTAAAATGAAATCTCAAGGAATGTTGGTCTGTTTCAAGGTCTCTTACTCAACCTAATATAAAACCTCAGATCTCAGTTGAAGTGAATGACATTTCACATGAACCTGTAATAATTGTCAATTTATTATAGCCTCACAAAAATGAGAAAGTTTCTCTTTCAAATTGGATTTTGTGACTGCCATGTAAGTATTTACTGAATGATGAGGGCTTGGAAGACTCCATTCAATAAAATAATGTTTCCCTATGTATTTCAAGAGCATAAATGTTTTTCTTATGTGCACTTTCTTACTTTGATCCTCTACAATTCTCATTCTAATATTCTTATTTAAGTCTTACAGGATGCAGTGCCTTGCCTAGTGAAATTCATACTGTATATGTTGCAAAAATGGTTAATTTTCTATTTCATGGGTGACCCTTATACGTACTGAAAGTATTAGAACTCACAGAAACATCTCTTTATTGACCCTCAGGCAACCTACAGCTTTTCTTTGCCATTTGAGGGATGTTATGTCAGAAATGTTCTCCTGTTGTTTCCAGAGAGTATAAAGTAGAGTTATGGATTGTGTTACAAAATTGTACTAACCTGAAAGATCAGTCATAATTCAAGAACACTGTGAACAATGTCACCACTACTATTTCAGGGAAAGCCAGAGGATCAAGATTAAAAAGCTAAGCTGTATAAATAAGTGGGGAAATTGATGTATTTTCATTTTAAAAAGAGAATAAAAAAGAAGCTTCACCTATTATAGAAATTAAAGTATGCATAAAAAATAGTGAAAAGGTCATATACAAATTATTATTATTTGTGAAAGCCATTAAAATGTTGTAGTTTAACCCATCTGGAAATTAAGCCCTGCAGAGTCATTCATTTACTCCCCCATGGAGGTATGTGGGAGAGAATGAAAAGAATAAAAGAGAGAAAATTCATGGGTTGAATTACAGAGAGTTTAATAATTAAAAGAAAAAAATTAGCAAGGATAAAAAGCAGAGCAGAAATACAAAACAGGAGAGCATAAAGCCAAAGAAAAGCAAATTACACATAAACCCCCGAATTCTCACCACTAACCACTGATGACCAGCCAGTCTATGAACAATAGCAGCCCCTGCACCCTTCATCTCCCCATTTTTATTGATGGACGTGATGTTATATTGTACTGAATATCCCTTCGGTCAGTTGGGGTCAACCGTCCCAGATGTGCCCCCTCCCAACCTTTGGCCTGCCACCAGCCTACTCACTGGCAGGGCAGTGTGAGGAACAGAAAAGGCCTTGACACTGTGTGCTTGACACTGAGCACTGCTCAGGAATAACTAAAACATCAGGGTGTTATCAAAACTATTTCCAGCACAAATCTAAAACATAGCCCGATACTAGGTACTGTGAAGAAACTTAACTCTATTCCAGCCAAAAGCAGTACAATAAGAAATTGAGACAATTGGAACAGGAGATGCAGATCTTCTTACCTATTAGGCATCCAAAAGAGCAACATCAGAACAAGTAAATAATGAAGACTTCTCAGCAGAGTTTAAATCCAAGGTAGACGTATAAGATCTAGTTATATACATAAGGACTAGATCCTTCATGTGTCACTGCTGACAGGTGAAACATTTCTGAAAGAACATGCTCCAGTGTTTCATACAGTCAGAATGGCCCCAAGGGGACTAAAATTAATGAACAAGGTTTCCCTTTGGAGTCTGTTTCAACTGTTGAAGATTTCTTTCTTTGGATATTCATTAGGCATTCAAAAACTTTAATGCAAGTTAAATATATATTTTAAGGAAACAATTTTTATTAGGAAGCATTTCCATAGCAAAACGAAGTCTGACATTAATTTATTCACCACAGAACCTCGTGCATATTTTTGAAGACATAGATACAAAACTGGGTTCCAAGGAACATAGCGACTGATTTTGCCTTCTTACACAATATGATATCTGCATGACTCTCCTTTTTACAAAGCAGAGGTGGAAGTCTCACAATATTTTTATGAGTTTCTCTGTCTCATACCAAAACCCTGCCTTCTGTGGCAACGGGCCTCCAGAAGTCTCTCATATATAGTACATCTCTACAGAAATATCACTTCTTGATAGTCAGTCACTGACAGATATACTTTTGTCTCTTTCAATTAACAAACATCTCAGGCAAAATTAGCCGAAAATTAGTTGACTGCTCATGCTTCTATAGTTTCACTATTGTCAATGGAGAGACAACAGTACTCCAAGTTGCTAGTCATTCCCTTTTTCTTAAAAAACTCTTTTAAGGTGGGATGAAGGATTAAGGAAGTGTCTGTTTCTTTCTAAAGATTAAAAAAGCAACCAAACTGCTAGCTCACAGCTGAAGTGCGCTTCAGCTACTTAAATATAGGTTTTTAGTACCATTGCAAATAGTTTTTGGGTAATTTTCCTAGCCTCTAGCTGCTGCCCCAGTGTAACACTTGTTTTCTGTGTTCCTGTCTCTTTATATTGTAAACAGCCAGAAAGACAGGTAAATGAATTTTTAACATTGTACAGGAAATGCCTTGAACTAAAATTTCAGAACTAAATTCTCTGTGTCTCAGTAGAAATATTGGCTTCAGCACATCTTGGTACTGCAACATAAAGCTCTGTGTCAGAACTAAGATGTAGAAATGCAGGCTTTAATCTTTCAGTATCCAGGGCATTCTCACGCTGCTCATATAATTAATTATGGAATCAAAGTTCAAGTTGTAATAAAATTTGAAGTGGCATGAATTAGTTCAACAAAATTGAAACTGGGGGACCCTGCTGATATTAGTGAAGTACAGAGAGCTGGTTTTAATATTTGTGTCATTCAGCAGAGAGATTTTCATTACCTACAATTCCACAGTATTAATCCATTTGAAGGAGACAGACTACTGAAAATCCATGACAGGAAATTCATATAAAGGCATTTAAAGAAAATATATAACTTTAGTCATGCCAGTCCAGCATCACAGAATTTAGCAAGACGTACTGACTGTAATGAGAAAAAACAAACTTGTGCACAACTGCAAAATGAGCAGAAGAAACAGAATTACAAAGTATGAGATTGATCTGACTTCTAGGGGTGATACATGTTTGAACAAATGCAGAAATCCAAAATGCAAATGCCATGTCTGGAGACATCTCTGAAACACCTCATAGAGACAAATTCATCTTACAAGAGCATAAGTCAGGACATAGGTGAGTGCAGTTCAAGAAGTACTTTCTTCCTTTCAATGACTAGAAATAAGTACCAAAAAGAACCAAACGACTTAACCATTTAAAATGACAGAACATGAAACATATTGCAAAAATTTATTATCATATATTTTTTTCCTATTATTACATGCATGCTTATGTATTACTATCTCAAGCAATCATGTAATATATAGAAACATAGAATGGTTTGGGTTGAAAGGGACTTTAAGGATCATCTAGTTCCAATCCCCCCTGCCATGGGTAGGAATACCTCCCACTAGATCAGGTTTCTCAAAGCCCCATCTAACCTGGCCTTGAACACTTCCAGGAATGGTGCATCTACAGCTTCTCTGGGTAGCACATTCCAGAGCCTCACCATTTTCACAGCATGGAATTTCTTCCTAACATCTAATCTAAACCTACCTACTTTCAGTTTAAAGCCATTCCACCTTATCCTTCATGTTTTTGTGAAAGTCCCTCCCCAATTTTCTTGTAGGCCCCCTTTAAGTACTTAAAGGCTGCTAGAAGGTCTGACCAGAGTTTGCTCTTCTCCAGGCTTAACAACCAAAACACTCGCAGCCCATCTTTCTTCTTAAGTCTATGGTATAGTATACATTGATAATACTACTTATAGTTTAGTATTTTAATGTATTGTTATGCATAAAACATTACATGATATATTGTAAATAATACATAATATTGCAATAGTTTTACTATTACTGTTCTGGGAAATGTTCTTTTTTCAAGAAAATGTGGACTTTATTTCCCTATTATTCTTTTTCTTGTTTTGCATTTGTAAAATGATTTGAGAATCTACATACAGATGTTTTGTTACACGCTTTACTTCATCATATCTGTTCTCCAGCTGCCGTTGAAGAAGATTGCATCTCCTGTGTGCTTGATGTCATATCTATCAAATCCAAGGAGATTAAACATGGAAATTGATGTACCTGTTCAGATATTCAATTACAATGTTTATTTCAACCATGTTTCATATTTTTGTACAATTTTCTTATCATAGAAGAGAAGGCATGAAATATTTCTGTCATATTTATAGAATGTGGATTAAACTTCAGACTAACAAGACATATCACGGAAAAGATGATGGTATTTTCTCTATTTGCTTCTCTAAAGAATAGATTTCGTTGCTCAACTGCTTCATAAACTGTGGAAAACACAGAGATCTTTTATGGCATGTAGTTGTAACAAACTCAATCCATGTATCAGATTTTCATCCAAGTCAAAATTATTGAAGAGATTTTCTAAAGTCTATGGCTACCTTTTCACCAGTGGAAATTAATGGGATTTTCCTCATAGCGTCACAGTGACAATCAGTGAAGGACATTATTTCAAGTCAGGCCTGGGGTCAAGAAAGAAGAAATATATTTGAAAGTCTTTTTTTCTCACTGCCTTTTTTAGGAATCAGATATGAAATTATCCAGGACATTACTTCATTTCAAAATGATTAAATGCACATGTAAGTTAAGAAGTTATTGGCGCTCACAACCTTGGTTGAAGTATTTCTGAAGTCCCCCTTAACTATGCCATGTATTATGTATTATTAAATATCTTAGTTTTAAAATATTATTTTGGGCCATTGGAACTGTTCTTCTTCTGGGGCAGATAACCTTCTTGGTTTTTGATTCACTTAGAGATTTGCATTTGAAAATGAGAATATTTTTAGGTCTCAAAAATCCTTTCACAGAACTTTCTTAATCAGAAAGAACCTTCTGATAATCTAACTTGTGGTTTTGTTTTGTTTTGTTGGGGTTTTTTACGTGTCATGATTTATTTCTATTTTTACTAAAGCTGTCTTTCAGTTCAAAGAGTATTTTTATATAATTATAGACATCAATCACATTCTCCCTTAGCATTTGTTTTTCTGTTATTAAGTTATTTTCTGATTGCAAAATTCCATTTCATACTATTAATCTTTCTTTGTACTAGCTAAGTTTGAGTTCATTCTTTGTAAAAAACAGATGACGAAAACTACATAATTTTCTATAAAAGTCCAATAAAATTTTGAACAGAGACAACAATCTCCGTTATCTGTTTAATCTACCTTGTTGGGAAAAAATTACAGATTAATTCATCCTTCCTTTGTCACACTCTGTTAAAATTCCTAATTAGACAATTTTCTTTCCCAGTATTTGTGTAATAATAAGGTCATGGTTAGTATCTGACATTTTTGTTGTTAGACATTAGTCAACAGTATTACTACCTGTGTTGTTTCATTTAATTTTGTTTAATGTTTGCCAAGTTTCTGGTTGTGGGTTGATTTTTTTTTTTTTTTTTTAAAATCTGGAGTATATTTATCTTCTATATTGACAAGTATTCACAAGGAGTTTCAAAGCTATTTCAGAAGCAAATTTCATTTGCACATATCCAAATCCTATTCCAAGGTAATTCAGGGAAATGCCTGTTCATTTTTACAAGTTATTTCACTTATATTTCTCCTGTTTCCTGTTTCTATCTTCCTATGGGATAGCCATCAACCACTCTGCAAGCTGTCCATTATTTCTTATCTTTTCCAATTCCATGTGATAATACAGCAAATATTTCACTGTCTTCACAGAAGAAGTGATCTACCACATTTCTTTCAGCTAGAAACAATTTCGTTTATCCAAGAAACTTCATGGTAGTTCAGTATGATCTACTGCTGATAAACTCAACAGAATTTTACAATAATTATACTTTTTAGACATCTTCCTTAGATGTTTTTTTCTTAGATAGTAATGCTGAATTTGTGCACTTTAATAAAAGGAGTAGAAAATTTTCCTGTTTTTGCCTATTATTGTTTCTGAGATCTTGAATCATGTGGCACTTCTCAGCTTTATAGTTGGCTCAAAAATTTGCTTCTGAATTTATCAACAAATAAGGCACAGTGCTACCCCATTATATTATGCTCCTTTTGGATCTCATTTAGCTCATATGCCCCTCTTTCAACTTTTGCACTGTTCTTACCTCCCATTTGTTACTGACTTTCATGCTCTTAGACAATTAGTGATTCTGAACTCTTTTTTAGAGACATGGTAATAATGCCTTTTTAGAGTCTCCTATACACCAAAATGGCAAAAGATCACAAGCAGATAGACTTAGCCCTTCTCTTCTCAATGGGCTCCCTAACAAAAATGCCAGGCATTTAAAAAAAAAAAAAAAGTACAACAAAACTAAAAATAATTCACAAACAAAACCCACAACAAAATAAAATATCTCAGCACTAAACTAAAGAGCATGAGAGACCAATTTGTAGGACTAAAGCTGAGTAGTTCACATTGTTTAGGCCTATCCCTCTCTACAGGAGACACGTCTTTGAGAGAGGTTGATGCGGTGGTCCAAACAAGCAAGAATTGCACTAATACCTTAAATATGGGAAAATGGTTCCTGGGATCTTTTATTTAGCAGTGTAAAGTGTAATAAGCGGAAGAAAGGAAAGGAAGGGGTTTTTCTACAACTCTTTTGCTTTGCACTGTTTCCTTTCAGGCAAGTCCATGCTTTCAGGCTTGATTTCAGTAAACTCAGTGACTGGCACAGAAGTCTACATAACCTCCTTTTATTTCCTTAGAAGATTACTTTTTTAAGCCCTTCTGTGCTACTGTTCCCTGTTTTTCTGAATTGGAAGTCCTTAATCTCCACTTCTGTCTGACAAAAATCACAGTCTTTTGAAATTTCCTCTCTCGTTCAGTACCAAGCATACCGTTTGCTCTTCCAGAAAATGCACAGACTCCCCTTACTCCAGAGATAAGAGAGAATTAAAATATTTACGAAGATATCATCTGTCACACTTGATGTGAATCTCAGGTGTTGGAAAATGCTGTGGGGATTTATACCAAATCAGTGGAATGAAGTAGGTCAATGAAGTTAACATCAAATATATTCACACTAATTATTTCCCATATGACATATCACCTCTTGCACAGACATTTATGAGTGTTGGATAAACAATAATTTATTACGATCTTCACATAATTAAGACTTTCTTAGAGAATCACATCACTAAGCAGGATGATAGGTCACTACATGGATGGAAACACAAGTCTGTATTACAGGTGTCCTTGCAACAGCATCTTCAGGTCAGTCAGGTGAAAATTTGCAAACTGATGTTCTACTGAATTTGTGTGATGCACAGTTATATTTGTTGATATAAAAATACACATTCTAAGCTTTAGAATTCTGTTTATCTATAATTATTTATCATTCTTTACCTATTTCTCTCTCTTGCAAACTTTATTAAGAAAACGTTATCATGCATGGGACTGCAGAAAGCAGGAGGGGCATTCTTATTTCTAAAGAAGGCAAAGTAAATGTTTGTTTGAACAGAATAAATTAAAACTTTTGCAATAAAAATGACAAAATAAACTCTATTTTTTTTCTCAGAATGATATATTATTCACAAAAATTCTAAGAAAACAAATGGTCTGCTTTTTTTCTCTTTCCTTCTGCACCAATGCATGGTGATTCTTTTGGGTGCCACAAGAAAGGATCAAACTCTCTCAAGTAATATAAGTATGTAATTAACTTTCTAGAAAAGGCAATAACCAGGTTTATAATCTTACATCCCTTCTGATATTAAAACCCCTGTGCTGATGCAGCATTAGATGAACCTGTTAGTGCGTCCATGGCGTGTTTCACAGGTCCTGTCCAAGGGGACAGTTTTGGGTAATGGGGTCCACAGAGGTGTTGTAAGATTTTTTTAATAAGGACTGTGATAGAAAAGGATGTTTGTATGAGATGTTGCCTCCCTTCAAGACAAAGGCAAAGACAGGCCAGTGTATATACTGCTGTTGCCAAGTGGGTGCAGCATCCAGGCTCTTCCATCACCATCAGCTATCTGGGTCCATATCCTGTGAAGGGATATGGGCAGCACAGCACAACCCAGGAGGTCAACTGATACATGCAATCATGTCTTCTTGGGTCAGCTGTTATGTGGGTCATTAAATCCCCAAAGTACAACAGTCTTCCAGTTAGAATCACTGCATCATCTCTATTTTGTGTGAATGAAAGGCAAAGGGTTCAAAGAAGGATACTGTCAAGAGACATTCAGTCCTGTTACTGAGAAAGAAAAGTTTTTTAGTCTTCAGAAGCGCTAGTGGAATGTTTTCATCTGCTACTCAGCTATCTATTCTTTCCTTTTAATCTGTTAAGTAAAATGAGAACTCAAGCAAATGTAAACATGTCGAGATGAAATTATTGATTATGTAGAAAGAAGTATATGCTATTAGGAAATAATTTAGATTATATCTTCCTGAATAGATATAGAAATAAATTCAATCCCTTCCACCATAGGAAAGCATCACAGTAGGCAAATCACTTAATCCTCTCATTTCAAAAGTGGCAATTTATTACACATCTTATACTTTGTATGTCTGACATATTTATGACTTAATTACTGGGATAAATTATGCAGAAACGCTTATCATTCTAGGAAGTGACTGAAGTTACTGGAAGCTTCAGGGATGGGGAGAAGGAGAAAAGGACTGCAAGATATGAAAAAGAAAAAAAGCACTGAATGATAAGTGAATGTGGTTAATTCTGTACCCTAAATATAGCAGATTCTTCTGGAAGAAAGAGGAAAAGCATATAAAGTCATCTGATGCAAGACTCCAATTTAGACATATCCTGAATGAAGGATGCTCTATCCTAACTCTTTGTTGTTTAAGTTACATAGCTGTGCTACAGTAGTTTAAAATTATACTTTTTTTCAGGTTTTAATTATCCCATAAGAAAAAAAGGAAGAAGAACAAAATGTATACTAAAGCTATAGTCAGGGATTTCACACAAATAATCCCAACCATCACACGAAAAGCCAGATAATGGGAAAAAGATTGCAAAGTATTATATGACACTCTATTGTGTGATAGAAATATTAGAAAAGATGGTAAATATATGTTAGCATATTCCAGAAAGCACTGGTTTATGAATTTTCGAAGGGTAAGTGTTACAAGCGGTGCTCCCTAGGGGTCAGTATGGGGTCCAGTCATGTTCATCCATACATCAGTGGCTCAGATAAAGGGACAGACCGCTCACTCAGAAAGTTTGCTGTAGATACAACACTGTGAGGAGTGGCTGACACACCAGAAGGGTGTGCTGTTATTCAGTGAGATCTTGGTGGGCTAAATTATTGGGCAGAGAGAAACTTAATGAAGTTCAAGAAAGGTCAGTGTAGTGTCCAGCACTGAGGCAGGAATAACCCCACCCACTATTACAGGTTAGGGATTCACCTACTGGAAAGGAGCCCTGTAGAGAAGGATCCTGATGGACAAGTTAACCATGAGCTCTCAATGTGTCCTGGTTGTGAAGGGGTCCAGTGGTATCCTGGGGTATATTCTATAAACAGAAACACAGGAAGTTTCATCTGAGTATGAGGGAAAACTTTACTGTGAGGGTGGCAGAGCACAAGAACAGTTATGATAATTATAACTGCTTTTGGTTATTATATTCTCATTAACATGTCCTTAATCTGAAATATTACTGTCTTCCCTAATAGGGAAAGTAAAATGTCCTTTCTTTTGCAGATTATTATATACTAAGAATACTTAGGTAATACATCTAAACTCTAATCCTGTTGTTAAGGAATTATGTGTTTGTAAACGTTGCTCATTTTATTTATGTGATTCAATGAATCAAATGTAATTTGCTAAAATCCATCAAAACTTAAAGTAGAGAATATAAACTTTGACTTTCAACTCACTTGCCTACTTTGTGTTACAGTGTATAATTCCATTAACAGAAAGAGGTATAAATCAAAATTTAGCTGTGAACATAAAATACTAAAATAAAAAATTTGGAAATGTTATAAATAATATTTTACATTCCGTTCTTATTCCTGCAAAAGTTATGTTTTGAGAAAAAGGAGACAAAGCTTGTCAGTTTTTTCACAATTTGAAGCAAGTTGAATGAAATTTCCATTTTTTTATGCTGCGGGAAAGAGGAAAACATTGCAGTCAGGGAAGAGGAAAATATTGCAGCCAGGAGATTCAAAGAATTTGGTCATGTTTTTAAAATTAGAATTGAAATAGTTCAACTACTGAAAATAACTTAGCTTTTTAGATTTACAATTTCAAAAATCTGGATTCAGATCTATAATTTTTTATTTAGTCAAATGGATATTCAAGATTCAATATTTATATATACCCTTGTGTCCTCTTGCTGTTGCACAGTTTCATCACTTCTTTACGTTCATTGTCTTCTTTTCAGTTTTGTACCAGTTAAGGGAAGACTCACACCCTGTACATCACCCTTCACATGAAAACGTATTTGCTCACATATCAGTCTATAACATTTTTCTTGAGCAAAATATTGTTAAGAGTAGGTAAGGAAGGAATTGTAAGTTTTCAAATTTCTTTAACAGTTTAACAGTAACTACAGAATGTTACTTCATCAGTTATTCCTTAAGGTGGTGTTAGACTACTAAAGAGTACAAAAATCAAGGTTATTTTCCTTAGGTAAGGTACTTAAATTTATATTGGGCTTTCATTCTTCATAGTACACAGAGTAACAAGCCATCAAACTAGCTCCAAAACACAGACTATTGCATCTCACAGATACTTGCCTACTCACTACCCCTCCCACCAAGCAGAATGGAGGCAATAGAATAAGAAAATAAAAGTTAGAAAACGTGTGGGTTGAGATAAAAACAGTTCAGTAATTAAAAAAAAAAAAAAAAAAACAAAATAGGAAAGAGAGGAAAATAAAACAGGAGAAAGACAAATGATACAAATGAAAACAATTGCCACCAACCAGATGATGCCCAGCTGGTCCCTAAGCAGCAGCACTCCACTGTCAACTTCTCTCCCAGTTGTATATGCTGAACATGGTGCCATATGGTATGGAATATCCCTTTAGTCAGTTGGGGTCAGCTGTCCCAGCTGTGTCACCTGTCAATTTCTTACTCAATCCCAGCCTACTCACTGGTGGGGTGGGGTGAGAGGCAGAAAAGGCTTTGACCCTGTGTGAGCACTGCTCAGCAATAAGGAAAACATTGCTCTTATCAACACTGTTTCCAGCTGAAATCCAAACCACGGCCCCCTAATAGCTATTATGAAGAAAATTAACTCTCTCACAGCCAAATCCAACACAGGTACTGTTTTTAACTCCAACTATTCTTTTTAACCTCACCTACCGCCTCTCTCCATGGTGGCTTTGTATCAGGCAAGTTTTTGTTCTGCTCTTTCCTCCTGGTGTTCTAGTAAACAATTTTCTTTCTTCCTGTTTTTTACCAACATATGTTTTTGCCCTTATCAATGTCTCAAGGATTTTAATCAAAGACGTTTTTTAAATAACTGGTCCTGAAGCATTGCTTTATTCCATCTCAAAACTTCTCTCTGAAAACCTTATTAATATTAGCTTTTTAAGTTACTGCTGACATAAAACATTAACTAGACAGACATTTTACATTTCAGGAAACTAGAATCATTTTGTTGTCTTTTGATCTATTACTTAGTCTATGTACATATTTATACATTAATAGGCAATAATATTTGCTTTATTGATTTTGCTTGTAGCTTTATCATTAAAGAGTCCATGTAAAGAAACATGTTTGAAAGTACACGCAAGACTTACAACTAAATCTTGGGTAATGAATATAAAATTAGGTTGCCATGCAACAAACACAACTTTACATAAAGAATGAACATATAATTATATTCTTATTGATATGCTAATATGCTAGTCTTCAGATGCTTAATTGGAAATTATCAAGGCAGCAGCAAATCAAGTAGTTTTAACTGCATATTTACAACTATGATATCTTTTATTCATTCATCCAGTAATTTTAGATTACCCTTTTTCAGTAATCTATGCTACTTTAAAGGTTGTGGACCTTCTTCTTGGGTTTTTGCAATGGTCTTTATTCAGGCGAAATAACACTGAATGCAGGTTAGATTTTGGCAGATCAGAGAAGAGACAGAGACAGAACTATTTTCTTTAGTATATACCTGCCTTTTGATTCTAACTTGTGATTATAGTATTTTGAAGACAATTCAAGGAGTCATGAGGAGGCAAAATCAGAGTTCCAAGTGACCAGTCCATCAGAAAAAATTGTTATTGTTCTCTGAAGTCTGACTATATGAGACACAATGACAGAGTTCACAGCTCTATTCTTAAAAAAATAAATTAATGTTAAAAGTTTTTAAAAGTGAGGAAAAGTAGTAGGGGAAAAAAAGAAATAAATTACTTGATTTACATTTGCAACTATGGTATACAAATAATATATAATCTCTTATTGCTTTGAGTCATGAACTAAAATGAATACACCTATGCAAGGTTTATTAAAGTTTTTCAACTTTTGTGGTTTGTAGAAACTGCAAAATTTTTAAAGCATGTGACCTTTAGCAGAGGAGAAGAGTACGACCATTCAGTTAATGGCTGAATCTTTCATAATGCTGTTAGACCATTTTGCCAGTTTCATTTTGCCTGTTTCATGTGATGGACACTGCTTACAGATATGAGGGGATTTAACTGAACACACAAACACACACAGACACTTCATGCATTTGTTCTTTGTTTTAAGCATAGAAAGCATCTGATTAATAATTTAATTTACTGTCCTGGGGTGGCATAATGATATCTTGTATTCCCTATCGTTTTGTATGCTTGACCAGAAATATGGTCCTGTAGCTTTAACTGTGTCCCGCAGCTGGGAGTTCTGCCGCCAGCGCGGGATGTTTTGAAACTTTCCCCAGCTCTCCTACGGGGGAGTGAGAAGGAAGGGACACTGGTTTTTTTTGGCTCAGTCAGTTGCTGCTGCTGGTGGCTGGTGCTACTGGTGTAGCTGCTGCTTGGGTTGTTTTTTTTTCCCTCCCTGGGATTGTTTTTCATCGTTTTGGACTCTTTTCTTCGACTTGCTTTCTCATCCGAGAACCTGAGGAGCCCTGGGGGACAGCGGACGAGAATCGTCCAGGGAGCCACCGGAGGAACTTCACCTAGCCCCTTCGGGGCCCCCGGAAAGGGGAAGCTACGCCTGAGGAAAAGGACACTAAGTTCATCAGCTGTTTGTTCAGGTTTTCTGACCCCTTTTCCCCTTTTCCCTTTCCACTGTGTGGTCTGTTAATTAAACAGTTCTTTCCACTTTAGGCTGAGATATTCTGTGTTGTGGGGGGAGGGGTGCCAGAAACCTCTGTGGTGGGGGAGGCACCTGCTCGGAGTGCTTTCCACCTAGCATATTTGTCTAATCCAAGACATTTACTTTATCTGAGAAAGGAGTAATTCAATAGCAAACATTTGACATATAGGAAAAGCAAGCACTAACCCTGTTTCTGACTACAGTGACTTAAACACAGAAAATTATTACTATACTGGTATACATATACAGTGAGTTTCAATGCAATTTTATGAGGGGGTTTTTCCCTAATTAGAAATGCTCTTTAGAAATGACATTTCAAACCTTTTAGGATCTTTGAGGCTTAATCTGCTCCATTTGCAGATATTTATTTTTTAAACAGTTTTTTCTGGTATTTCTTGAGGTTTAGATTTCTTTTGTTTTGTTTATTGGAAAAAAGTTAACTGAACAGCTGACAGCATTTTGGAGAAATTTATGAGATTTACTGTTCCTAACTGATTCTTCAGTGTTTTTTCTGTAGTTCAGAGTCCCTCTGCATTCACAAAGATTAGATAGATAGATAGATAGATAGATAGATACTTAAAAATCGGGCTGTGAATCAGTGAACCTGGAAATATCACAGAGATTGAACAGTTAAATAGGGAGAGGACAAAATGTAAAGACATTTTATAAAAGGCAGACTTGTTCTGTCAGCCTTCTACTCTTCCTTTGTATGCTTTGCTTCTTCTTCATGAACCTGCACACTACTTATGAAGAGAGTATTAAAAAAATGCAGGAAAATTTAGAATGCTTTTTTTTTTAATCCAACTATTGCATTTACCTTACAATGTTGTGTATTTCACTTTCCATCTGCAGTTTAGGAGAAAAAGGAGTCTGACCAAACACTAGCTCACTGGAATGTTGCCTACTACTGATTTTTAATATCCTCAGTTATTTAGAAATAATGCTCTTTCTTTCCTTGAAGAGAGAGTTAGTTGGCCTAATTACCTCTCAGACTACAAAGATGTTTCCCTAAGAAAACTGTGATATATATCAGTGTTGTTCCTTTTCCAAAATGCTTTTATACTCCTCTTTGTTAATGCTCTATTAGTTGCAGAAGGTGTCCTTTTCTAACTCATAAAGGATTTTTTCCCCCAAAGCAAAAAATTTTCCCTCACTATAATGAAACATGCTATCAGACAAGAATATCAAATGAAAGCATATATATTAGATATTTGTTCTTTCTGTCTCTAAACCACTGCACACAGTGCAACATAAACAATGAGATGCAAGCAAACAATAAATGTCATTGATTTTGATAATGAACTAATGAATGGAATAGCCAGAAATACCTCTGGGCATACTAGAATTTGTAATAATTTTGGCAATTAAAAATATGCTCACTTCAGAGATTTGAATTCAGTAAGAAAAAGAAAAGGGTTCTATGGCCTTAAAAATGAGGCAACCGGTAAACTATAAAAGAGAAAATTATCAAGTATAGAAAAGAATGAATATCAGTTGGACTGCTGAGAAATTGTCTCATTTATGCCACTTCATGAAATATGCAGGAATTTGTTTCTTTTAAATTTGCTGATTTTCTCATAGTCTGATGAATGCTAATACTCTAATTAATAATTTTGATGACTCTCAGAATGTAATTAATTGCAACTAACTTTAGAGAACATTGCTTATTGTTCTGAACTCTGGGTGCATGATTCATCCAACCAGAAACAGACACCTGTTTTATAAGGAATTTGGTTTACTTAAAATGTGTCTATGTCATAGACAACTATATATAGCGACTTGGGTGACTCCAGAACTTTGTCCTATATGTTGTAGATAAATTTCTGTGTCTGGAGAGATGAAAATATATGCTCCATATACCACAGATGATCACCAAATGCTGTAATATTTTTGTTTCTGTGTAGTGTTTTCCATCCCTCCTTTAACAAAACTCAAAACCAACCATCAACAGCAGTCAATGTTTGTAACGTGAATACTTTAAACTAGCAATTTTGGAGGAAACTCGTGTTCAGTGCTTGTTATGGATTTTGTTTGTACAGAATATAAAAGACTGTTTTCTATATACTATTATTTCTTTTTTTTTTGTCAGCTGAGCATTCCTCCCATTGTATATTGTTGTTACTGTGTTAATTTGCTTAATGTGCTAATGTTCCCAATTTCACCATAATTTCCATTATTTTCAATGTGCCTTCTGGAGGTAATAGTGATTAACATTACAGTTTCACAAAAAGGAGTCAACAATCAAAACCTGATTTCCACTAATGGTCCAAATTATAAATTTGTGTTTCTTCATACATTTAAGGTCATGTTCCTAAGAATACTAAAACAAACATCTAAGAAATCTGGAGTCTGGCCACATAAGAAATGAAGTCAGAAATCTTGGAATTTGCCCTTCCTGACACTGGGAAGGTCCAGATCATCTATTATCAATACCAACAAAATCAACATGAATGGAACTTATGTCTAAGTCATAAGGATCCTCTATTTAGGTGTCTAAATGTAGAAATGGGTTTTAGCTCATACATCTAAATACAGACTGATCTATTCAGTTGCCTGAATACAGGTTTCTAGTGCTTTTTCAGATGATATATGTTAGTCTGCTTGAGATTAGGCTTTGTCTTCAGCTGGACTTAGGTGTACTGTAGGACATCTGTAATACGTCTGCCAGCCTTAGCTGAAGCTGTGTCAGATAATCTAGGGAAATTAGGAGGTGAGCAGATTCTTTTATTTAGGTTCCTGGTTCAGTGCTCAAGATGTAAAGTCCCACAACAGAGGGAATAGATGTGTGAATCTAGTATCTTATGCCATTTCAGAGAACCAAAGGTATTTCACTTTAAGATCATCTGTCTCTGTTCTCAATCCTGTATCCTATTACCAGTACTTGGCAAATGTCTTTGATATTGTAGAAAGCATTGGAGAGCACAGGATGTAAGTACACAGGCAGCTGAACTGAGTAACTGAATAACTGAATATCTGGTCAACACAGTAGATGGGCCCTAGAGAATGGTTCAGGTGACCAAATATAGACTTGTACTTCAGTGAATACTTTTCCAGTACTTCATTGTCTACATTGGCTATTACAACACCTTCCACACTGAGCAGCATTTGATATGTTCTGACAGCAGCTTATTTCTTTTCTTAGAATACAATAGGCGTTTTCAGTTGGAAGTGACCTACAGTGATCACTTAATCCAAGTGTCTGAACACTTCAGAGCTTACCTAGTTAAACCATGTTATTACAGGCATCGTCTAAATGCCTCAAACACTGACAGGCGCTTAACAACAACCACCTATCTAAGAAGCCTGTTCTGGGATTTGATCACCTGCTTAGAGATGAAATGCTTCCTAATGTCCAGTCTGGACCTCTCTTGCAGCTTTGAACCATTCCCACGGGTCCCATCACTAGGTACTAGGAAGAAGACATCAACACCTCTCTCTCCACTGCCTTGTCAGGAAGCTGTAGAAAGGAATGAGGTCACTGCTCAACCTCCTTTTCCCCAAACCAGACAAGGCCAAAGTTCTCAACCACTCGCCATGGGACATTCCTTCCAGGCCTTTCACCAGCTTTCTGGATACATTCGGTTACCTTCACATCCTTAAATTGTGGGGCCCAGAACTGCACAGAGTATTCAAGGTGAGGCCTCATTGATACAGAGGAATAACTGCTTCTCTTGACCAGCTATCTCCACCTAAACTTCAAACTTTAGCAATATTTTAGGAATCTCCTTAACTACATCAGCCTAAAGAAAGGCACAGTATTCCACCTGATATGGGAAACAGACATTTAAAAGCTGCACTGAAACTGTTTATTCAAGCTCAAAGTTCAGCTAAAATATAGTCAATGACTAAATTAGTGGGTTTGTGCAGATTGAATTCAATTCTTCGGTTTCGGTTAGCTTTGCTACTAAGTAGATTTGCATTAGCGTTATAGTTTGTAATTTATATGGGATTTTTAAGGTGCTAGGAGATGCAAAAAAAACACATCACAGTCTTTGCTTGTACCTAAGTTCACCTCATACAAAGAACTTTTAAATCTCTTCTTTTGACCTCCTATAACAGACTTTGAAACCAATACATTTACAGTACTGATATCAGAACCCTGTGAATCAGACAATTTTCTAGTGTTACAGTGATTGAACCCATTTTGTGATTGAGTTCATACAGGAAATAGTTCTTTACTTGAATGATACTTCCCTCTAACTAAGCTGTCACTAAAAAAAAAACTGAAAGCCCCCACATTTCTCTCCTAAAATCTAGAACTACATGAGAAAATGACATCCAGCTTTGATGTTATCACAAATCAGTGAGAATGTTTGTGGCAAATGCTGGTCTTAGTTGCACATTGTAAACTAAAGGAATCTCTGCCATCTTCACTAGAATTGTCCTTGGCTGATGCTGCTTCACAGATGCAGTTTATCTAGTGTATGATTTTTATCAACTGCTTTAGATTATGTTTTCTTTTTATCAACATGAAAATTTTAAAAACAATATCTGGACTGGATCTGCATACTAGAAACACACAGATACACAGAATACACTGTAGATTTTTTAAATTGTTCAAGACATTTTAATATTCAGGGTGTTGCATTATGCATTGCAATACCATGCAGGCACAGCATTTAAGAATTGCAATATTTCTCCTGCAGTGTTTCCAGCCTTCTTTGACTTTATATTAGTTAAAACACATTACAAATACCTCTTTCAGATTACAGTACATTTTTGAAAGAAATATATTCCCCACACATGCTAATGTTCTAAGAATTAAACCAAAATAGTGTGTATTGTTTTCATTAAATTTTATTCTACAGAAGCATACAAAGACAAATAATGAAGAAAGTAGCCTTGGAAAGGCTACCGAAAAGTCATGACTCCTAATTATATTTTTGGTCTGATTTCTGCCTTCATAATGGTCTAGACCAAAACACTAAATCTTACAATTTCCAGATTGTGAGATGCTTAGTGTTAGAATAAAGTTTTAAATATTAACTAGTATTAATTTTTGTCATGGTTTATGGATGGTACTCCCCAGTTCAGTGCCCCCACCCAGACTCTCCCTAATCACATGCCAACCTCTCACTCCCCTTTCCCCTCACCCTTGCCACTGTGGTGGGATGGAGTTGAGAACTGGAGGCACAAAAGGTGAAGATCACAGGCTGAAATAAGAACAATTTACTGGAAAAAGCAATGAGATAAGAAAATGAACAGTAGCAGCTATGATATCAATAACAAAAGTGTACAAGTGAGAAAGTGATTTATGTGCAAAATGCTCACTGGGCCCGATCCAATCCAGACACAGCCAATGCCACCCCATCACTCTCTCTGCCTTGAGACTGCTGCCACCCTACCCTGGCTGCTCCTCTGCCAAGCTTTTTTCCCAACCAGAAACCACTCCCTTTTTATCAGAAGTCAAAGAGTCCCTTTCCCATGACCCCAACAATGATGTCAGGTGATATCAAATAACATCTGGATCTTCGCCATGCACCCTCAGACACTTGCAGCTACGGCAAAAAAATTAATACTGTCCTAGGCTGAAACCAGGGCAATTGTAAAAATCTCCTATCTGGAATTATACTAAACAGGATTTTAAAGTAACTATAAACTTTGCTGGTTTAAAGTAGTCATTCTATGAATAGTAGATTTTTTAATCATGCTACTTTGCTGTCATTGAGAAAACTACCCCATCATCATTAATAATACAATTATTAATTTATTAATTAATTTAAATTGTTTTTTAAAAAAAAGAGTTTGGCCCAGAATGTTTTCCCTAGTATTCCAACAAATCATTTGATCACAGAAAAAAATTAATTATTTATATCATTCTCTATTCCTACTCACTCCTTCAGGAAAAATAATTTACTAACAATAAACCAAAAAAATATTGACCTCAGTGATTGACTGTGAGAATCAAAACCACTGGGGACTTGTTGTGCAATATTAAAATTTTACACAGTTGCTAAGCTCACAACTAAATTATCACTCTCCTAAGTCTAATTTCATTAATATATGCAAATCTGAGAGCATATTTATAAGTCAGCAGTCATTTACTTCTCCAAAAATCTCTGTAGTTTCAAGTGAATGCATCAACATCTGAAACTCTGTATGTTCATAAAACACTGTGAGTTAAATTCCTGGTGGCAACAATCATTCCAGCAAATAAATCCACAGATGCTCCCTTCACAGTGTCACAGAACAACTCAAGAGGAAATAGATTGTGACGTGTGTTTTGCTGCTTCTTCAAGAAATTACTCTTCAGCCTTAACAAACAGCCATTTAACTCTTTCTAGTGACTGGACCATCTGCCCAAGTCAATTGGATGTCACTTAACATTCAAAACCTCCAAAATTCTTTCAAAAAACAAGGATTATGACTGGTTATTACTACATAATAATGAATAGACCTTGAACACATAGAGTTAAATAATGAGCTTCTCTTGAAGTAACAATTTGGTATCTTAAATTCGGACCAAAATCCTGTTCCTAGATTGACAACTTTCAACAACACTGTGTAATATCCTTTTTCCTATGAAAGCATGAATCATTTAATTGTATCATTACTTGTGATATTTTATTTTATTTATATTGACATACAAGAGAAAGTATGTATACTGATTTTTGATGGCACGCAAGTAAGCAGACATCAGATAGCAACAGTACTTAAAATGAGGGATGAAACACATTTTAAAGTATAGTTGACAAATTTTACAGTATGTGTCAAAGTGTAGTATCAATTAAAAAATTCATGGCCCAGCACTTGTGCTAAGTATTCCATATGACTAAATCACAGATACTGCAGTTGCAAGTAGAGGTGGTTTGTGCAATGATTCACTTTTAAAAATTACATCAAAATTTCATTTCTTAAATGCTGTAAGAAGAAAAGTGCAGCACTAGTAAATAAAATATAGCCTTGATATATAGTTGATACACCTGGGAGGTCAAACTACTGAGGTCAATTTCATACTGCTTTCGTCTATTAATGTTCCTAAGATCATAACAAAATACATTCTCTAGTATAATTTGTTCCATTACGTTTTCAAATTATCTTTTTTTAAAATAACTCTCTGTCTGTTACTGATATAAAATAATCAATTTTGTACTTGTGGCAATATTCATCCATTGACACCATTTCAAAACTGTAATATTTTTCCACCATCCTGCAATATTTTCAAACAGTCTTGCCTTAATTTGCAGGGCATTGCTTTTTTTTAAAAAACCAATTTCATATTTTTAAAGGATATGCAAAAGTTATGAGCTTGAGTATAGTTTGAGCTAAAAGATATATTACTGCCAAGAGGTTTTTATGTCGCACACTCAAAAGATCATTACTGAGACATTGGAATAGCTACTAGCTTCTCTCATTGTCATTTTCCAAGACTTCACTAGCAGCAAATCCTTAAAAGGACTTCCCCAGACAAAGTATTTGATACATTCCATCCAATAGTTTCCTCTGACAATATTCTATATAATTTTTTGAAAGAAATCTAATTTCATTTCAGTAAAGTATAAAAATCAAGATTCAGAGTTTAAATTATGTGTCTTTATTTCACACAGCATAGAATTAAAATTCTGATTTAAGATCCTATCTAGTGACTTTACTGACTTAGAGGGTTTGTTTCCCTTCCTTTCCCCAGGAAACTTGCATACGCAACGAAAAAACTGTATTTATAGAATCACTGAGTCTGGAAGTGACCTCTTGAAACTAGTTCAACTGATCCTGATTAAGCAAAGGCAGTTACAGCAGGTCATCCAAGACAATATCTGGTTGAGTTTTAAGTTTCTCTAAGGACAGAGATTCCCACATTGACTCCCATAGTCTCACTGGATAACCTGTTCCAGTGTTCAGTCACTCTTACAGTTTAAAATAAAATAAAATAAAAGAATTCTATTCTTCAGATTTAATTGAATGTGTTTTCTACTTTAATATTATTGCCTCTGGTCCTGTCAGTGAGCACTACTGAGTGAAAAAAGCCTGGCTCACTCTTTTCTGCTCTCTTACATCAGGTTATTTTAACACATTGTTAAACTCATCACTTAACATTATTTTCTGCAAACTTAACAACAACAGTTCCCTCAATCCTTTCTAATATGAAAGAAGCTCCAGTCCCCTATCTTTGTGGTCCGTGGCCATGATGCACTTACTTCAGTAAGTCCCTATCTTACTTGCTCTGGGGAGCCCAGACTTAGGCACTTTATTTCAGATGAAGATCACCAATGCCAATTAGAATGGAGTCATAGAAAAAGAAAATCATAGAACATCCTGAGTTGGAAGAGATCCACAGGACCACCAAAGATAACTCCTGGCCCTGCACTGGGTGACTCCAAAAATCTGCGTGTAGTAATCACAAGTCTCCTCCTTTATTTTTCTGAGATAAATACATTGAGTAGTTTAGCCTTTTCCAATAAAACAAGGTAACTATTCCTACATATTAAAGTATTCTATCCCTTCTCCAATTTCAGTTTCTCTTTCATTGAAAAGTGTGATTAAGAAATATGTGTAGGGTTCTTCTTTTGAAAAAAGAAAATCACTACTTTTTTCAGGAATATTCATGCTTCTCTTTTTCAAATTAAAGTATCCTGACTTATCATAGTGAGAGAAAACAAGAAGAAATACCCTTCCATGATATGCCATTAGTTAATATTCTACATCCAGAAATTTTGTGTTGAAACAAATAATAAAACACAGTTAATGTCATATTTTGTGACTCTGAGATTCATAATTACTAGAATTACTTGTCCTCTTTTTGCTTAATTTCTTCATCAAATATCAGGATTTTTTTTTTCTCTTTCTATAAGTAGATCTTGAATGTTGTTATATTTTCCATTTAATTGTTAGCTTGCAGATAGTCTTTCTTTAATCATTTGTTCTAAAATTCTGTATTAGACTGAGATCAAATTAAACTAGAAAATCTGTTGTTTCCATGTAATACATATTTATACATATTTGTTCTGCTTGGTATTCCTCACTCGTACACTGTGTGCCGATAGCATAAAATAGGGCTAGTTGACAACTGTGTGAGCATAACTTTAGTCAGACCTGCAGGACAAGGGCATAGCTTAGTCATAATGATAGGGGAGTACCTTGCATATAAACAGACTGCTAAGCATTGGTTGTTAGGAAATATGCAAACATATCGATCATTGTGAAAGTTCTGAGCATGTCCAGAGTCTTCCAGAGGAGCAAACCGTAACTGACCGCTGGTTGTTAGGCACTGAGCGACTGTGAACAGGAGATACATGAAACAGGGATCCCAGTCCTGTAACCAGTGCTTCCCATGGTCATTCACAGAAGTCAGGTCCTAGCCCAGCACCACACGAAAATATGGATGGAGCCTCTACAACAACTCATCCAACTTCTGGATCATGTTGTATCTCCTGTCTAACAAGGAAGTCATGTCATTCATAAAATTGTTGGTATTTATGACTACAGGGTTTTAATATCCAAGTCCACTCAATCTCTACACTGCAATTTCATCTAAATTATGATGCCATGCCACTCCCAAGTTTATGTTTTGTAAAATCTTCTTGTCACTTAAATATAGCTCTTTTGTCAACAGAGTTGTGAAAAGAAATATGACTTCACCATCAAACTTCAGCTACACAGTGTTCCTTTCATCTAACTTTTTTCTTTTCTTAATAGAAAATAGTCCTCTAAGTATTTTCAATAATAGGAAATTAAAGTACAGAAAATTGTAGTAATCTTTAACCTCTCCTTTACATAATCTCTTCCTTTTTTCCAGCATGCCATCTCACTTCCACAATATAATATTGTGTGTCTAACTTAAAATACCCTGCTAGTGTTTCTTTGTGATCAGAGGAGATAGCTGTATCCAGTTATATTCAGTACTTAGTCTCTTTGATTGGCATTAAAAAAAAAAAGAAAAAGAAAAAAATTACAGTGCATATTCATTCCACTTCAGTGCTTCCTTCCCACACTCACCAGGGCACAGAGACAGTGTGTGCAAGCCAGCAAACATTGCTAAGAGTCACACGTAAGTGGGTAAACTCAGAACTCTTCCCAGGTGCCTGTTAAATACTCAAGCAGAGATCTGTCATTCCCTGCAAATACTGGTGGACTAAACTTCCTCCCATGATTGCCTATCCCACCAAGTGACCATAACATCAACCTAGATCTCATTATGTTAATGAAATATATTTTATACAATAAAATTTTGTTGATTTGAATCTAATTCTTACTATCCACTATTCGAAGATTTTTATGTGGAGAGTAAAACACTCATTAAGTGCTTTCCTCTAGTAAATTTCCAGTAGTATTAACCTCTTTTTTTTTTTTTTTTTTTTTTTTTTTTTTTTTTTTTTTTTTTTTTTTTTTTATATTTTTCTTTNATGTTATTTTGGTCTGTACACTTTCCTTAGGGGAAAAATTATTTCACTGAAGGTACCCAGAATTTTCCATTTTTATAGTTTTGACCCATCTGGAAGAGGTCCTATTTTGTGATGAGTTAACACAAATCACTACACAAAATAACACCATTGAAATAAAGATCTTAAGTTACAACACCTGAAATAATGAGGTAGTATCAGCTCCTAGTTGAACATTTGGAAAAAAAAAAGGGAATCTACCTTTCTACACCAACAAGGATTCCTTGTATTCAGTCAAACTACTCATAGTGTTTATTGCTGCCAGTATTATTACTTTCAAATTCATCACATAACAATTACGATGGAAGCGATTATTTTCCTAGCATGTAATGCAGTTACTATTGAAAATTTTATAAGCTGGCCATCCGGTAAGGGAACACTCTATTTGCCTCCAATATCATATAGTTTAAATATTGGCAACTATTCAGAATAGCACTCTCCCAATAAACCACTTATTTTTCACTTTTTAGGGACTGATGTATTTTCAGAAATAATGATAGTTTGTCCTGAAGAAAAGACAGAGTTGTGCTAATTTTGTCCCAAGGGAAACATAAATAGGATGGAATTAAATAGAAATATTTTGAGGGAAATATATTGAAGTTTATTTAAATATGTTTAAAATAGCCTTAGAGCCCATGAAACACAAACGAGAATGAATGCATGTGCTTAAGAGAAATACAGAAAAGCTCATGTAAACTCTTCAGCAATTGAAAAGGTTTTTTTCTGCCCTGTTATTTTGAGGGTTTTTTAAATTACTCAATATATCAAAGCATCTAATGTAATAATGAGCAGGGATATGGAAAATAGGCTGCTCTATTCTAATTATGTAACTTAATGTGGGGGCTTAGCCTTTGACAGCTGCCAGACCCCCACCCAGCCATTTTAATTACTCCTCCTCCTCAACAAGACAGGAGGAGAAAACAAGATGAAAAGCTTGTAAGTTAAGATAAAGACAGGGAGATGACTTACCACTTACTGTCATAGGCAAAACAAGTTTAATGTAGGGAAAATTAATTTAAATTATGTCAGTTAAATAAAAATTTAAAACAATGCTTTCTCTGCCTTGGCCCCAGGCTCAACTAGGGTCCTCCTTTCTCAAGTGCTTAATTATTTTCATGCAGATTTATTTTTCCTTATACTGTTACAATCTTCTGTTTCAATTTGGCCTCAATGAGAGGCCACTGCCTCTTGCTCCCTCACTATGCATTTCAGGAAAGAGCCTGACATCGTCAGTAAACTTCTTTCACACTCCAGCAATCTACTCTGCAGTTCTCCCACAGCCTTCTCCTCTCTCTTCGCTCCTCCATTAGCATTTTCTCGCAATGTAAATGCTCCAGCTCCGGATCGGGTGGGGCTCTCCAATGAACTCCAGGCAATCAAGTTCCTTCTTGTACTGGTAAGTTCAAAGCTAGATTCAGTATTCTTGACGTAGCTAATGAGTACCAGGTAAGGGGGAATACTCAGTTCCCTTATTACGTGGATACAGCTGCTTCGTCATGACCATGAAGGCACATAATTTCCTTTTGTTTAACCTACTGTTCACCAAGATCTGTCTCAGAAGTGCTGCAACTTAGTCAGTCTGTACACAGTACTCTGTCAAAACTGCTGTTAGGCTGGACTTGTTTATGACCCAAAAGAAAAAACTAATGTGCAACATTGTGTAGAAACTGCCCTTTAAGAGCTTACTGAATTCCTTGTTAGTATTTTGTACTTTGATTCCTTACAGTACTCCTTATTGATTTTTTTATAGAGCTGTAGGATGGATATTCACCACATTATCAGTATGGAAACAGAGAAGAGTAAGATTAGACTATGTAGAGCTGTCTAGTGTAATTTGGTATGTTCAAGTTTCAAATTCCAGGTTTCAGGAGCTGTGGGTCTTCTTCAGAGTCTGTCATATCTTCCAACTCCATATAATTTTCTCAGATGCTATAAAACATCTGAATCAGTACTAGAAATCTATATCTCAGCTGCTAAATTGCATTTGGCTCTCTGTTTTCTGTTAGTAAGGAGAAAGAGACTCTTCTGGGAAAAAATTCTTCCAAACAAATGTGAACATTTGCTTTAGGATGATATGAATTAGATTGCCTTTCACAGCACAGTTCATCACATCCTAAATTAAGTATCTGTGTTTAGTTAATAAAGTCTTTCACCTCAGATAGATAATTCCCAAAATTTGCGGAATACAGATCAGACAATTCTGAGTCATTAACTTCTCCTTTGAACCCCTGCCAAGGTTGTAAACCTCAACATTTAAAGGCTAGGTGATTTAGGGATTGGAGCAGCACATTAAACCTAGTTTGCCAAACCTAATAGGAACCTGAAAAGACAACTAATATAGGTTATGGACACATTTATTCCCCAGGGGCTTCTTCTGTGTTGCGGAGTTTCTTTCGCAAAGATTTTCTTTCATATGCGTTTTGGCTGGCTGGCTTAATTTTGTTTGGTTAGACACCAGAATTATTATAGATTACATTTAATCCTTAGAAAAATAGTATTAGGTTACATTGCTAAGGGGAAAAAATACAAAGATCCAGTAAAGGTCAGGTAAACAATGGCAGGTGGAGAAACCTTAGTAACCTAATCAAGGCAAATGGACCATGCGGAACCAGCTGGTCTAAGACTAACAAATGTGAACAGCAAGATTATTGTCCGTGATGTGAGTCCACATAGGAGTAGTCAACCAAAAAGTTTCTCTTCACAGAACTCTTTGCAGACTAGAGGTTTATTGCCTATGAGGACTTCAGATTTATGATGTACAGGAGAAAGAACATTTGAGAATTGTGTGGAAATTTACAGAAGAATATTTAAGGAGATTGTGGGATATTAAAGACTTAGGGATGTTTAGGACAAAGAGTAAAGACAAGGAGAGACCGAGGCAGATCAAGGATAAAGAAGCTTGAGAAAAAGAAAGGAGAAGGGTATTAAGGCAGGTTTCTTCAGTTAGTCTTAATCAGAGAACCGTAGCATTTCAGCAATGATGTTTCCTTTTCCTTTGCACTGAAACTGTGAAGAAAGGGTCTAGCACATCTTTTGCACTTTTAGGTAATGCCTACATTACCTTGCTATTGTGCTGTTTAGATTGCCTAAGGCTTGCCTGTGAGATGCTGAACTGATGTTGCTGTAAGAGAAAATTTTCAATTTTCTGCATCCCTCTCAAGATATCAGAGTTTTTCTGACTGCTGTTGATGTTTTTGTTAATACATGTTAAGACTGGAGAACCCCGAAGGAGCTACTGGAAAGACCCATGGCCAAGCTTTTATAGTGTAAATGTGGCTAAAGTGGGCCATTTAACTTATGGCAAATGAATAATCTCTGTAGTGATTTTATTGAGTAACAGAAACATTTTTGGTCAGAAGCTAGTTATGAACTAGTTACATTTATGTTATTTAGTGTTTACTATGGTTTAATGTATGATGCAGTTTGGTGTGAGACAATACCGAAACACAACAAACATTTACCAAATAGAAAAAATTATTACACCTCACTGAAATGCAGATTTACATGTTACTTACTTAAATGCCAGTGGCTGCACTTCCTGTTCTAACAAAAAGATCCAAACCGACACCTACTTTGTCTAAGAAAGTAGGGAAAGAAGAATACAGGAAATTTTAGATGGAACACTGCATTTTTGTGGCCCACTAGAAAAACTCAAAGGGGATATAGGCTGTAGGAAATTTACAAAAATAATGGGAGAAAGGATATGATTTAAGAGTCAATTCTACTTGAATGTGCACTCTGAGAAGTGATCCTGAGTATAATTCTAGCACATCAGCTCTTCAAGAATGTCTGGATTCCATGAATGATTCTATTCATGAACATTAAAACTGGTTCAAAGTGGAACATGTAAGTGGAAACCCCAATTGCTGCCTCATTAGAAAGAGAGCAGCAAGTCATTAAAACAAGCAAGACTGGAAGACATCTGCTAAGGAGTTCTTGTAAATAGAAAAGCAGATTTTATTTAATTTCTGCACCACTTCTCTCTTACAAGTATTTATATATGTACTTACTAATTTGATTATTATTAAGAAAGTATCTGCAAATTGGTTTAATCTAGTTTGATTTCTTTTTTTTTTCCCCCTTTTTGGTGTTTCAGCAACCCTGACAGTAACAGGACATTCTATTCTTCGTAATAGTATGCTGAAATTGTGAAGCAGTCTTTGGGTCAACTTAAGCAGTCAGTACGTTAACTGCAGCACACTCTCAATGTTCTAAAACTAAACAACTACATTGCCTTGGAGAGTTTGTATTGCACAAGCTGGGGTAACAGAAAAGTATTCCAATAACTACTGGTGACATCAAAGGCTTTCAGGCACACTGGAAGGTCTTAATATGCACACAATAAGACCTTGCATGTACATGCAAATCAAAGGAAAATCCAACAGCTATTAAGATTTCTATACACACATGTTAACTTATTGTAACAGGCATCTGTAATTCCATGTAATTTTATTACCTTGTTCTTGCAAGGATTCCTGTGAAGAAAAGGTTTTATCTATTTGGGCCTTCAAAAGCAGAAGAGACAGTTAATACAAGAGAGTGAGTAAATGGACATACCAGGTTAATGTTCTAGCTGTGAAAAATATCTAATATTTTCATTTGAAATGGAAGACTTTTCATGCTCTTATGTCTTTTAACCAAAACCTGGAGTTACTCAGACATATAACTCTTACTTTTTCAGTTGGTCTTCCCAGAGTTATAATAGAACAATATTTAGAAAATCATGCAAGGAAGCTTGAAATGTTGTAGCTAGCACTGTTATCTCTTCAACATGAAATTGGTTAATTTGTCAAAATTTTTAAAGTTTCTCTTTTTTTAGTTTGTCTTAATTTCTCTGTGAGGAAATACATACATATTTTTAATTGTAACTACAAGTGTGGTGTAACTACAATTCCCCTCAGGAGGAATTCCATTTGAGCAGTAAATACCTGATTTATCTGAAGATGTCTATTTATCATTCATGAACAGAACTGGAAAAAAATTTACCCAGGAGGATGACAATTATGTTCTAGTACATACCCTTAGGCAGTTGAGATATACATAGGTATTCAATGGAATCTGTGGTTGCCTTATAAAATTTATTTGTAAATTCAGTATAGATCAAATCTATCCAGTTTTGCTTTCCCCTTAGAATATTTTAAACAAATGCTTGAGGCTAAGCATAAGCTTTATTGATTCAATTTTCATTCTGGTTTTATTGACACTGACAATCTCTCATGTGTAGACACTTTCTAAAACCAAGTCTGGCACAGTTCTGGAAACCTATTATTCCTTTTTAAAACTATTACTTTTATTTTTGTTTTCTATGTTTCAGTTTACAATTTGGCAGTCTCTTACAAAAAGTATGTACACTCTGCTTCTAGTATCTGAAGGAATGTCTTTCAGATGTTTCTTATAATGTTAAATCATCCTAACTCTTATCTGAACCAAAATCAGTGTTTTTATGGGGGCAGTAACACTGAACAAAATTTAATTAAGTAAATGCATTCAGAAATTAATTCTGAAACTAAATTTCTAGTAGCTTATGAATGACTGTATACTTAAATAATGGAAAATATTCCATCTTGCAAATTCTCTGGCAGACTTCTTATTTGCACAGAATGTACTCCATTACCTTTTGAAGTATCAAATCAATAGAGTCTGGCAGCCTTTTTTCAGTTTGGGAAAGCCTACAGCTTTTGGAGAAAATCATGGCACACCAAAGCAGCCCCATGTCTGTCCCTTGATTTGGCCTCTTTCTTCCTCTGCCTTCTCCAGATACATTATTTGTATCAATACATCTCAGACAAAATAATAGCAATGCAACTTTCAAAAATGTAGGTATCAAAATTTCCAATATAGTTAATTCCTTCTATCTGACTAATTTATTATTTACTAGACAATTTTCCTAAACACTATACTATTGCTAGATAAATTTATAGGATCACAGAATGGCATAGGCCCTTGGCTGTAGGGTTTGTTTTTTATAATGTTAACACTCTTTATGTGTTTAAATAACAAAACCAACAAAATCTTGTGCATGTTCCCATAGACCTGGTGGGAAAACAAGTTTTTTTCAGGGACTTAGTAGTGTAGACAGGCCCAAGAAGATATTTGTCTATTGAAACTCTGATATATATGCAAAACTGAAAGGAGCTTACACAAAAATTGGGAAAAACCTCATCATAGTATCACAGATTCACAGCACCACAGGACGGGTCACGCTGGGAGGGACTACAGTGGGTCATCTGATCCAATCTCCCTGCTCAAGCAGTGTCATCCTAGAGCACATTTGCACAGGATTGTGTCCAGATGGTTTTTGAATATCTCCAGTAAGGGAATACTCACAACCTCTCTGGAAAATCTGTTCCAGTGTGCAGTCACCTGCAAAGTAAAGAAGTTGTCCTCACGTTAAGGCGGAATTTCCTATGTTCTAGTTTCTTCCTGTTGCCTCTTGTCTTATTGCTTGGCACCACTGAGATGAGCCTGGCTCCATTCTCTTGCCACTTTCCCTTCATATGCTTTTATACATTGGTAATATCCCCTACCAGTCATCTTTTCTCCAGGCTAAAAAAGACCAACTCCCTCAGTCTTTCCTCACTGGAGAGGTGCTCCAGTCCCCTAATCATCATTATAGGCTTCAGCTGGACCTGCTTGAGGAGTTCCATGTCTTTTCTGTAATGAGGAGCCCAGAACTGGACACAGCACTCCAGACATGGTCTCACTAATGCTGAGTAGAGGGACCTCCCATGGCCTGCTGGCAATCATAAAAGAGTTTTGAAAACCTTGCTGAAGTCAAGGTAGAACAATATCCACTGCTCTGCCATCATCTATCCACCCAGTTTTCTTACCATAGAAGGCAAGAGGGTTGGTCGGTATGAATTCCCTTTCGTGAATCCATGCTGATTACTTCTGATCACATTCTTCTCTCTTCCCTGTGCTTAGAGATGTCCTTCAGGATGAGGTGGTCCATCACGTCTCTGGGGGTTGAGGGGAGGCTGACAGGCAGGTAGTTCCCTTTGTGCCCCTTGCACTTTTTGAAGACCAGGATTTGAACATCATCAGTTGGATTAAACCAGTTTGCACGAGAAATTTAGGAATGTGGACAAAACCTTTTAGACTTAACAGTAAATCCAATATTTCACCTCAGAGCCTCTCTCCACAGATTTAATGGTTACTCTTAGAGATAGCCAAACAGAGCTCTTTGGCTTTCTGTCTTCACTGCATGCATGAATGGAAGTTGCCTTCTATTTCGCTTAGCAATCTAATCCATCTAGATCTGGTTTTGAAAGCCATGTGGTATTTTTTCTGGTCTCATATAGCTGTTCAGAATAATAAACTTCATCCATCTTTAATGTCAAGTATTTGAAATCTACAGTATTAAACCAAGGCTGAACTTGGAATAAAAAGGAGTGAAGGGAGAGAGTTTGTTCTGTAGTTTGTTTCTATCATTTCATCAAAAGTTAGTTGTAGTGAAATAGGCAATAACCAAATAGAGGATTAACTTACAAGATAATGAAGGTAATATACTACCATATCAGATTAAAAAAAATATTATTTTGATTAGATGTACCAAAGCAGAATTGATAAAATTAGATACTAATATTCTCTCTCATTTAAGATGAAATTTGGATCACCTGTAGAACAATGCTCAAGACTGTGTCATAACAGAAGGAAGACAGAAGGAAGCGAAACACTAGACTCAAAGGAAACATAGAGAGGAGAATGTGCACATGCAAAACAAAGTAGACAAATAGATCAGACAACAAGGGATTTCAAATAAGTTAAACTGAACTCCCAGTGAAAAAATGGACTATGCCAGCATGGCAAAGACTTGTACCATGAGACACTGAGCATAGGCTATGCAGCCTACAGCAGAAGATGGTCTGGATTTTTTCTAGTAATCCAGTAACCCAACAGACGAGCATCTGTCTTGGAACAATCTCACTGCAAGCCAAACTGGACTACAAGTAGATCTACAACTTCAGAGTTACTGTGAAATATGTACGTGTATGCGAATTCTGAATCTATGTAATCAGCGCATGTTTTTCTGATTAATTTTATCGTACCAGCCTGTACTGGTTTTAGATAGGATAGACTTAAATTTATTCATAGTAGCTCATATGGTGCTGTGTTTTGGGTCTGTTAACAAAACAATGCTGATCACAGATCAGTGGTTTAGTTATTTCTGAGCAGTGCTTACACAGCATCAAGGCCTATTCTGCTTCTCACATTGCCCCACCAGTGAAGAATTTGGAAGTGCACAAGTAGTTGGGAGAGGACAGAGATGGGACAGGTGACCCCAAGAGAACAAAGGTATATTATGTATCATGTGACATCAGGCTCAGCCTTAAGTGCTGTAAGGAAGGAGAAATGGGTGGGGATTTTCAGGGCGATGCCATTTAACTCCTACGTAACCGTTATACACAATGGAGCCCTGCTTTTCTGGGGAATGTTGAACACCTGCCTGTCGATAAGAAGGAGTGAATTCATTCCTTGTTTTGCTTTACATATATGCACAGCTTTTTTTTTTAGCTATTAAACTGACTTCGTGTCAACCCACAAGTTTTTTGCCTTTTTGCACTTCTCATTCTCTTCCTCATCCCACTGTTGGAGAAGTAAATGAGCAGCTCTGTGGTGTTTAGCTGCCTACAGGGATTAAACCACAACAGAACCATAACAGTTTTGCAGAGTCTCATGATTATTGTTCCTTTATAAATATATATACCATACATAGAGTCTATGAATTCTTGCAAATATTCAATAAAATACACAATTGTTTTAGTTTCCAAAACTCATTAAATCAATTCAAAATTCATCTCCTTTAAGTAAACCAGAGATCTTCTTGTTTTTAAGATACACAGTTTATTGTTTCATCATATTTAATCTGCTATACTTCAGTTACTCATCAGTGATTACATTTAAAAAGCAAATATTATTTATATTGCAGTTTAGTGTCTCCCCAGGCTATGTGAGAGGGTATGACTTATTAATAGGGAAGCTTAGTTTAAACCCATTAGTACAGTAAGTACATTTCTTATTTGATTCTGTGTGTAAACATCAAACACCAATTTTGGCTTCTTAGCCTCTGGGCTGTTTGATGTGGTATACATGAACACTGCTTATTCATACAGTGCATTTTAATATGTACATGCCATAGCTAAAATAAGCTAAAACTCAGCAATTATTTTGAAACTAACCCACTACAGACTTGCCCCTGACTGATCTCTTCTGTATCACGTAAATCTGGAACTGCCATTACTTGTGTGTAATAAAGTTTTAGCCTTTTGCTTCTGGAAAATAGCTCATTAAGTTGTTCATGATACAGAATTTTTATCAAAACAAATGAATAAATTCATGATAGAAGGAAAAAGAGAACAGAGAGACTTTTCTTCTGCTAAAGTCTGGAGATGTCCCCTATACTGGTGGGTGATGGTAAGACTTCTTTCTTCTTGTTTTAATTTCTCTTAAAGACTAGACACCATTCTGCAAACCTAAACCAAATGTCCTTTTCCTATGAAACTAACTAAATTACTTTCCTCTCAGGCTGAAATATTACAAAATATAGTGTATAAATTTATGTATATTATATTATACATGTAATGTTATAAAACCTTATGCAGATTAAGGTGCTTTTAGAACTCAAAGTACCCAGGTTTAAAAGCAAATCTAGAATGGATTTTTATGTAACACAATGGATCATTTTCCCCTGATCTCCACAGGTAATCTCAGTTTCTGAGAAAACCCATTGTAAAGTAGTTTGTAGTGGAAGAGAAACCAATCACAGTTCAACATCATACAGCTATCTTCCTCTTGACTTTTTGTGGTGTTTGACTAGCTCATTTTCCTTGGAGAAAATTGTTGGAGTCCAACTACTTCTGTTGCAACTAAAGTTCAGAAATAGTCTAATGGAAGGATCAGGCTAATTTCTAGTCCTGGTGGTGCCTGTAGATTTTTCTTCTTTTCTAGTCTGCAGTCCAGCACCTTTTTTAGAGGTCAATAACTCTATCTATCAGAACCTTTTCAAAATTTTCTTACCACTCAAAACAACTTGTGCATTCTCACAACAGTTTACAGCAGAACATGTGTTTCATTTCCTTGTCCTTATTTTACCTATTTTTTCCATAAAGCTGTTTTTGAATTCTTTTCTATTCCAATATATCTTACTTTCAAAACAGAAATCAACATGCATTTGTCATCTGTTCTCCTCTTTTTTCTTGTACCAGAACTATACTAATGTCAAGAAGAGCTATATCGTTACTTATATACAGGGTCATGTTTTCTGGCTTGAACTTGAAATTTTTTTTAAAGCATGCTACAGGTGTCAGTGAACAAGAGAAAATGTATTTTTAGAATACAGTTTACTAAATGAGTAAACACACTGATATTAACTTTGTAAAATTCCCATCAAGAACAACAAACTTCTGCGTAAGTTTATCTTTTTTTTCTTCATTCTCAGATAAATATATTAATAACACACCACCTTTGGGTATGTTTTCAATACAAATGATGGAAATAAATGAGATATGTGGAAATATGAGACATGAGAACCACAATACCAATGTAAATAAAAAGCATTGCTAGCTACTGCTTCTGCTTCACTGTGATGTAACCAAGTAACATAATTTATGTGAACTGTCCTCTGCAGGAGTCTTTCTCTGCTCACAGTACAGAACACTAAGGCTTGTAACTCAGACAGAGAATTTTTACTTAAAACCATATAAAGAGAAGAAAATTCATTGCTCAAATAGCTTGTTCTCAGGGGAGTGACAAACTTGTGTCAAAACCATTGCAGGTCTTCTTAGTCACTTAAAGCTAAGGGATAAATGCCATTGATTTTAACACAGGAACTGTTATTGCCCAACCCCTTTTAATTATGTTTTTCCTGGTTTTCAGTCTAGTAATGCAAAGAAAATTCAAGCTGCAGTGATTCTGAAATTTGTATTGGATAGGAAAATGTAAGACAGATAAACAATTAGCAAGCTTTGATTTTTTTTTGGTGATCTTTCTTTGCCGGCTATAAAGTGACATTTCTCATGGCATACTGCATATTCATATATTGTCCGTGCATATTGCTTCTAATTTTCAGATATGTGCTAACTGAAAATTCCAGGGACACATTTTTATGGGTTGTGGGGTTTTGGTATTAGTTTTGTTTGTTTCTTTGGTTTTGGTTGTTTTTTTATTTTTTCCCCAGGACTTATTTGGGAATTGTGAACTGTCAAATAAAGGCCAGTAAAGGTGTATAAATTTTGTCCTAGGGTAAAAGTATTACCAGAAAACAAAAAGTCTCAGTAGAAGTAATTTGTGATTCTCAAAGCAAAGGGTGATTATTATAGCTCAGCCTTACCCTAGGTAAACAAATTTTTGACAGTATAAATACAAGCTGTTTCAAATCAGATTAACTATAATACAAACATGCTGTTGAAAATACTTTCCAAACATAGAGATAGTAGATAATTGAAAGATATTATGTAAAGAGGTTGAAGAAGAGCTGTCAGTGGAGATTTCAATAGAGCAGGTCAAACATAAAAATTAGTTTAAGCATAGGATAGTAACCTTTGGGGAAGAAAGTCTCTTGATGACCTTTTAAGAATGCATCATGTCTTATTTTATGTGGTATTAGGATTTTACAGCTACATCCAAAACGCTCATCTAAAACAAACCGGTTCTGTCCTCTTCAGGATGAAGATATTTGAAAAGTCTTAATTTGTAATGAAATAAAGTGTTTAAACAGCATCAAAATGCGTTTTGTCCACTACCAGTTTGTCTTACAAAATACTGTTATCAAATACCATAACTATTAATGTAATGAAAACAAGATCAAAGGCTTCAAACCTATTAAAATGGAACATACCATTGAAAATGTCATTTGACATGACTTTGTCCTAATGAAGAATCTTGTTAATCCAATCAAAATATTTTTGTTAATCAAATAAAAATATTTATTTATTTACTTTTTTTAAAAAAAACTTCTTCATAATTACAACAGGAGAGGTAACCAAGACATTAGAGAAGATCAAGAATCTGGAAAGATTGAAAAATTGGTAATTCTTGGGAGACAAAATAATTTCACTTAGTAAACTATTTTTTCACTCAAGTATTTAGGGAGAAAACCAAACAACCAATGAAGAAAAAGAACAGTAAGTTTTTTTTTATTCTACCATGTTGTGGGACCCTGAAGTGACTGTGTGATAGCTGACAGGCAGTAGCTAACTATATAATAGATCAGCATTCTGTTCTGTCCTACTGATTCCTTCCTACAATATCATTCCAAGTACATCACTCTTTTCATCATAGGAAATTTCTGCACCTGAAAGATGACAGAAAAAGCTTGAAGGCAGAATGCATCCAAAGCTTCCACCTTATAAGAATAAATGTTAACATTTCAGTTACAATTGAAATTATCTGCCATTCATTATTGAAATAGGTTTTCCTGAATCTACTTTGATTCAGCTTTTTTGGAATAACATATATATATTTATAGAGATAATAAAAGCAGTTCACAATGCTACACAATAGTTCTGCCAGTGATGCCTTCAGGTATTTCTAGTTTTTATTCTTCATGTATCTGTAACTTGCTGTAGTTCTGTGCTTCTTACAAAGTGCTGAAATCCTCTGTTCCCAGCACCTTTGGCCAAACAAGGCTCTCTGAATACAGATTCAGAGACATGTTCATTGCCTTAGGGCCCGAAAATATGTAAACAACTGTGAGATGGGGGGAGCAGGCCTGGGGTGGTTAGCATCATCACCTAAGGGTGCGATTGGAGAATTAGGGGCCAATATGCTAATGGAACAGAACTTATAAAAAGTGAAGGGCTCGTGATTGGGGGGTCCATTTTGGGTGTCAACCCTGACGGGGGGCTTTGCTTGCCTGAATGTACCTTCAAGGCCTTTGCAGGCCTTGAATAAATTGTCTGCTTTTATACTCCTAATTTGTCTTGGCCTCTGTTTCAGGTAGCCTGTCTTTCAGGCAACACCAGAGAAGGAAAACCACTGCTGTTTAGATATATAACAATGGATTTTAGGCAAAATAATTTTATAATTTAAAAAGACTCAACAATTTTTTTAAATTTATCTGGTGAAACCTGTGCTTCTTTACAAATCAATACAACACATTATATTATTGTTCAATATGATTTCATACTTTGTGGTGTTTTCATTTTTAAGAACTATACTATAGAAATATAAATTGAATGTAATGGAGAAAAAACTCAAGTTGCTTTTTTATTTTAAGTAAAAACACAAGGTTAATGAACACCGAGGGAAAAAGCCTGGTGATCATGTGTTTATTTAATTTCAGAATTATATTAATATATTTTTTTAACCAGTCTAAGACACCTTTTTAATATTAGCATTGCAAAAAGAATGGAAAAATAAGTTTTGAGGACAAAGTCATTGATGAGGAGTCAGTTTCATATGTGGGCGGTTTATAAATCTGAGATCTGAGGCAATCTCATATTGCCCATAGGCATTTGGACACCCAGATCTCTCACACTGCTTTCTGGAACAAGACAACGGAAAGTTATCATCATTTGGATCAATGGCATAAATAAATAGGTCAGCATTGAAAGTTCTAAGTGCAAAAAGGGACTTTCTGTTAATGGCTCTAAGTATTATATTTCTTTTGAATATCTAGTTTTGCTATTGTTTCCATGTATTGTACTTCCTTTGCACTAGTGTCATTTGTGGTATCAAAATCAGATACTAAATACATTAGTGCAGGTTTATTTTCAGTATTTTAATATTGTCTGTGTTTCATTTTACATTTGTAGGTACATTTTAATGAAGTGGTACAGGAAAACAGAATCTCTGCATTACCTAAGTGAGTGCCTATTCTTTTAAGGGTTTTAAATAACTGCCTTGTTAAAAATAGAAGTAAAATATTTAAGAGTAGGGTTTATTAATCTTTATAGAATTATTTATAATTATAATATTTTTTCATATTTTTCTTTTCCGAAAGCTTATTTTGTGAAAAAAAAACCCATGTTTTCATCTGACATTCTTTGTATACAGGTGTTGACTATCTAATACACTGACTCCTGCCATCTGTCCCAAGAGGCATAGTGAAAATTCTTTGTGCTTTATAGCAAAGTGAATCCTTCTGTCCCATCCCTACAAAATCCTATGTATCTGAAGACCTTGTATTTTGTGCTATTCTGTGTAAACTGCATTAGAAAGTGCATGACAGCTCCCCCCACTTGTGCGTGTAGTGCACACCATTACCAGACCACTGTGCTCATCGTCCTTAAATCTGTGACCAGGTTTCCAAGCAAACATCCTACAGTGAAGTAACAGAGTGGAAGATCCATTTCATCAGTCCACAGTGGGATCCGGCAAGTAACATTCCAGATTAAAACAGGTTAGAATGAAGAACAGTATGGTTGTACCTGTCAACCTTCAAAATACACAAACACAGGAACTGCAAGTTTTACTCGTTCTTCTCACCAGCACACCCATTAATCAGCATGCTTAATGAGATAGAACTGAAAACAGAATCTGATGCAAAAAGATGTGAAATATCCCCCAAATGGATACTCAGTCTTATTGTGTTACCATTTAGACACCCTTCCTCAATAAACACAAGTGATTTTATAAAGCTAAAAATACTCATGCTACCTCCTCTTCTGAAGCATTCTCCCACACAGAGCCTGTCTTGCATTTCAGCTGGAACTTCTTCCTTTATAGGCCCCTGCTGCTTGTGTTCAGCTATTTTCAACCTGGAGACATAGACTTTTTATTTGTGACAAGTTTGGCTTTCTTTTTCACATTTTATTGTGAAGCCTCTGGAAAACAAACAAACAAACAAACAAAAAAATCCATGGACTTTTGACTATACTGCAAAAACTATTTTGGCTTCTCCTAAGAGAAAATCTGCTGTCTTGTTAAAACCAACTGACAACAGACTAAATTTGCAAAAGTTCTGTGTCTCACTTTAACTGTGCATTCTAAAATGCCAACCTGTTCACTAATGTCATCAGATACCACTGATAAACATTGACAGGGAATGTTCCCCAGTACAGGAACTTAAGTATACACACACTCTTCAAAGGTTAGAAGAGTTCCTGTCAGAGATTTTGCTTAGTCCAATTCTTCCAGTCAATATTTTTCCATGAGTTTAGAGTTGGCTTAGAGTAAGAAACATTATCCCAACAGACATTTGTGTAAATCCACTGTGTTTTGAAATGTGTTTAACAGAATTAATTCTCGCTGTCCCACAATGATAGGTCTCAGTGCCATTTAATTTGTCAATCTAAATGTAGCTTATCAGCCCTCCTGTAACAGAAACGGGCAAGGTGTATTTCAAGAAGAACACTATTCCAATTTTCAGAAAACTGTCTGTATTAAAATAAGACTTGTAAAACACAGTAAACATACAGGAGAGTAGAAACATTTTGCTCCTTTTAAATACATCAGCTGCAGAGGGTGAAGGATTGACAACTGCTTAGGTATGACTTAATAAGAAATGAGCCACAGTCAAAAATACTGCTGTAAGGTCACATACCTCATTTTGTAATTCTTATTTTGCAGCAGAGTATAACAGTGGTTTGTTTATAAAAGACAATTGAGGACAGTTTTCATGCCCTGAAGATATTGCCAAGAAAGTATTTCCAACAAAAAACTAATATTATCCAACTGACAGGTACAATTGCAGTACAGAATGTAAAAGTGCTTGAATGCATTTGGATTTTAGTAATTGACACTTTAGTGAACAAACACTTTTTGTTTGTAATAGGAAAACATTTTTTTACAATCATTTTCCTATCCTATTAAGGACATTTTTTGCACTGTGTACAAATAATAGAAAAATAAATAGTGGAGATTTTGCTCACTGAAACCAATACTTATAATGTATTGTTGGTATAGATGCTGCAGGAGTAAGATAAGTAGGATTTTTTACAAGACATCTCTTTGCACCTACTACTATACTTATTGAATATATCACTTAATCGTGTAGCAACAATGCCCTATATGACTTTCAGTTCACTCACATCTGGATGTCTGAAATGATAAGAATGGATCACAATATTTGAAAAAGTTACAAATTATTTACTGATCATAAAGAACTTTATTTTCTATTTTGGGAAGGCTGGTTTTCCTTATGCACTACTCAAAACTTTAAAAAATTGTATATATATATGTGTGTATATACATATATAAAGGTCTGTGCAATATTGAAAACATTTAACTGCCAAGTAGTTGTAGGGATAATGCAGAGGACTGGATGAACTCAGGGCAAATAACTCATATAATACAATTTAGAAAAGAGAACAAAATCTTGAAAAATTCAGATTTACATATTTTAATTTACAGTGCAATCTTAATTTCTAAATCTTCCAATCCATCGATAAATTGCTATATTGTATTGGATTTATTTGATGGTGCTGAAGAAGGACTTCATGAATAGTTTTAAGTGGTATGTTTAGTACAAGGATGTTCTCGTACACAAAAGGTTTAAAAATGCTTCTCATAAGTCACAAACCACCACAAAATTCAGTATGTCTCTTCCAGTAGATGCCGAATGAGAGACAGACCAAGCTGGCTGTATATGAATTCTGCAGTTCTGCACTGTGAACTAGGAATGACCATAACACTCCCCACTTAATTAAGCAAGCTGCAGGATCTTTCTCTGCTGTATGAATGTTCCACACAATGTCAGCAAAAATGGTACTTTTGCTAACAACGACTATACCACTTTCTTCAGCAGGTAATTTTAAAGTATGAGCAGTTTATTCCAATAACTCTCTAAAGTGCTATTTCTTATGGTAAAAGAGATAGTTAACTTGAAGTGGACATTCATGGGAGTCAATAATGCCATTTTCTAAAGGTTCTATGTAAAACAATATCAGGAAGTCCGGAAACAATGTGGAAAGTCTATTTCACTTTCAAGGTAATAAACACTTCAATTATTCATTGAATGAATAACCTTTCCTGAATTCTTAAATGTTCACTTTCAAATTATAAATGTGAAATTAGTATAAGGAACTGCTTCCACTACTATTTATCCGATTTCCTTTCGTTGCTTAGGACTTCACAACAGCAGCAGGGAAAAAAAAGTTTAGCCTTTTATTTTAAATAGTGTACTCAATTTGGTGCTTTGATTTTAAGGTCTGCTAAATATTTTATGTAGACTTATTTAATAGTGATTTTTGAAACCATCATATTACTTATTTATTCCAGAGGTGTATTCTAGCTCGAGGGTCTAGGACTAAAGATATGAGCTAACTGTATTTTAGGATTGATGTTGGTAGAATTCACATTTAGGGATATGAAAATCATATTTTAATTAGACTCATCTGAAGCTTGGGATCTTAATGGAACAGACAACTTGAATTATTTTCAGAATTCAGAATTGAATGTCTATAGATAGTGTGAAGCACTATACTAAATGGGCAGTGGTGCTAAAAATAATGCTGTAATGAATACCATCAAAATTAATAAGGCCCTGCAGATTACATAAAATATTTACTTGAATAGATGAGAAAAAAACACATTTATCATCACTGTTTGACTTTTATGGGTAAGGGAAAAGTCTCACCGTGAGAAGTGCAACCATAACTTTGATTGGCTGTCAGAAGAACAACCCAAGACATTAATGTTGTTTCTTCAATTTAAGTGGCTGCAGGATTAATGATTCAAAAATTTAGTGTATGTGTGTCCTATTAAACAAAAATTTATGGAGGAAATTAAGTGATTTTTTTAATCGATGATTTTTCTTAATCACTGTCTTTGAAAAATTAGAGTGACGCTTCCTCAAGCCTGGAAAAATCTAATGAAGTTCTGAAAAATAAATATTATATCAGCTGATGACAGCTTTAAAGATGAAAAAACAGAATTAGAAACCCTGGGCTTATAAAATATGACAAGGCATCAGAGTGCAAACAGAGATCCCATAGCACATTAAAAAGAGAAAGAAATGAGGCAAGACAGTCTAATAAATATAGTATGTTTCTTCTTCTCTTTCTTCTTTGTGCACAGGTTTTCTCTCTTCTCGTGAATATTTAAAGATGAAAGCAATAAAAGTATCCCAGTTGCCCATGTTCAGAGTTATGTATTCTGAACACTGCTATTCAAAACACAGAATTCTTAAAGGCTTAATGTGAAATACTGCTGCTTACACAATCTTAAGATAATAAAATAATAAAAATGAGTAACAAGGAATTTGTCAGTAACTTGATTACAGTTGGGCAGCTGGGTAGTAAGTAAATATATTTTTATTCTGAATGATAAATATGTGAGTGTAACGGCACTATGCATATTTGCAAATCCTACTTATAATTCTTACCAAAAATTCGTTAAACTTTTAGTAGAAATTATTGGAAAGTACTTAACTGTCCCTCCCTATGTTTTCTGTATCTTTTTCTCCCACTGCTTGCTAAATTATTTCTTTTAATTTCTTGGGCTTACTTACAACTTATTCCTAGGAAGAATACTTTCTCATGAGTTTAACAACTTTATTTGTCAACTCATTTTCACCAAAATATGTGTTGATCTATAAATTTCTAAAAAATCCAAATCTTGATATGTTACTATTTAGCCACTTGAGTCCTAAAATTTATAGTCTAGATTCTGAAAACTAATTAGATTAATATATTAATGGATGAACTTAAAAACCTGGGACTTATTTTAATACAGTATATAACACTGTATTTTTGTCTAGAATGTTTGTTAAAATTACTTACTTCTTATGAACAAAGGAAAAAATAACAAGAATAACAGCACACACAGCATTACGGTGTCCTTTCTTGTTTCAAGTATCCGGTTGATTTTGTGCCTTTAACAATGAGAATCCTGAAGCAATTGTTCTTTCTTAGAGTCTCATCCTGGGATCATCATCATCTAAGATCCTGAGAATCTCTTGTATGAGTACATAACATAGGCAGAGGGAGCCTTTATCAAAATAGAACTGCACTGAGGTCATCCTTTCACACGCTGAAGTGTTAGAAAATACCAAAATTGAGAAGACACACACATACGCACACGAATCCATGCAATGTTAGAGAGAGCAATTACTTATAGGCAGTATAGTTTACTCTTTAATCACATAACCTATTCTTACACACTTCCCAACAAAGGATATGTTTCTACTAGTATACAATCTAGATTATCATCACTTAATGAGAAGCTACTATGCCCTTTTTTTCCTCCAATATTCCATAATTGTCACCTATTATTATTATTTACTATACATTATTCAAAGACGTTTTTAAAAACAGGGCTAATAATTTTCATATCGACCTTTATGGCACTCACTTTAGCATCTGAGTGCTTCACAGCACTCATTAATACATTTCTTAATATGTGTCTTTTCATAGGTCTCTGAGATAAAAGACTACTATTATTCCCACTCTGGAGAGCTAGGGCTTCAGTTCCCATCTACAACCCTCAATTATGTAAGTACATAACATATATGAGAACATGATGTCTACTGATTTCAGTGGAAATTAGATATTCTAATAGTCAGTCAAAATTTGTTTAACTTGTCCTTAGAAGTGATAGCAAGTTTTGAGAAAACTTGCTTAGTTAAAAAAAATATGTAAATCCACATCATATGTTGTGTAATATAAATGATTTTAAAAAAAGCTTATTCCCATCCAGTTTACCACAATACTGTTCTTTGACTTAATTATATATAATCTGAGGAACTTGCCTGCTTTGTTACTTGACAAAAAAAAACCCTCAATATCCTCTCAGGGTTTTTATCCATTACATGTGTATATGTATGTATATTTACATCTTAAATATATATATACAAGCAGACATCTAGACGTAATGAAAGATACCTATATAGTGATACCTAATATCTTAGCATATATACACTAAAATAAATATCTTTGAAGAGACTGGCTGGTTTAATTGGTGTGCATATGCGCTAAGATATATCCTTAAATGTTGCTTATATTATGTATTCTTAGTTTCTTCAGCTTTACAGATCTCCTCGATCTGGCCAAAGGGAACGGCTGATTAAGCCGTCCACTTAAATCTATCTCAGACCTCTATGCAGGATTTTGAGATGCACAAGAGATATTGAAAACTCAGATTTCCTGAGTCACAGTTGTAACCACACGAAGTATTCCAGAATATCTCAAATGATACCAGATTTTTGTATGTGGGCACTTGATTCAAGACCTGTTTCTCAAGTGACTACAATGTAAATGTATATAAGCATCTTCCTTGTATATTGACACAGTCATATCTGTGTCTGCCTGTAAGCATCTACAGCACAGGTATTTGCAGTCTAGAACTGAATCGTACCCTTATAGATGTTTTCTCTCAGCATTTAAAATAAATATATTATACCAACAGTTTGAACACCACTCACTCCTTGATATGAATTGTACCCTTAGATGTCTTTTGTCAACATTTAAAATAAGTATATTATCAGTTCGAACACCATTCATTCCTTGATAAACTCGGAGGAAAGAGCTCTGTACCCTTCCTCTGCAACCTCTTTCCTATCCAGTTACTTAAACATTCAGAACCTCAAGGTCAGAAGAGAATAATTTCTTTTCAAAACTTTCAGAGTTCTCAGTCTGACATAAATTAAAATATGTAATCCCAAAATGAGGTTTAAGAAATATTATAATCAAAGCATTTAGTGGGAAATGGTGTTAAATTTAACAAGCAGCAATAAATTGCAGAGCTGTCTGTATATCTGACCATACAAACAATAACTGCCACAGTCATGATTTTGCCATAATTTTTTAAAAAATTGTCTTTAGACCCTTCATAATAACTCCATCTTCAGATTTTATAAGGGTTAAAAGAAGCTGTAATTTTCTTTTTTGTATCTCAGATGTGTTAGTCTTTCCAGTGGCAGCCCGTGAAAATGTCAATTGATTACAAAGACAGTGATATTCCTAGAACTCAACCTGAATTGTTGAGTTAACAGATTATCCCCTCAAGATTAAGACAGAAGTCAATATATTACAGCTAATATAATGTCTATCAGCAGTCTTTAACAGAGTCAAATCCTTTCTCACATTCTACATCCCTTTCAGAATTCTGATTTTCTCATAGTTTAGCTATAAGAAGATGTCTGAAGGCATGACAACTACATCTTCCACTGGAAAAATAACTGATCTACAATGGAAACTGGCTGGCAGATAGACTTTAATAAAAGAGAGGAAAAAACTTCATAAAATTATATGCCCAGACTAGTAATATTACTGGATGAAATTCCTGCTATTCAGAATCAGACTCAGAAATTAAGTTGTAAACAAAACTCTATTTTCCTTCAACGGGACTATATTGTGTAAGTCAATTACTTGACTGTAGTGGAGTATTCTCAAAATCCATGAAGTCAATTTGAAACTCCCAATGTTATCCCAAAGTCACCTATACAAATTAATTTGTCTGTGAAATTCAGTAGTTAATATTTATTATAAGATCTCCCTTTCAGCCACAGACAAAACACACAGAGAACCACACAAACATGTAAGTCCAGGACCACTGGACTCTATATCATGTGACCCTACAAAGCTGATTAAAGACAAAAAATAACAAAAAGAGTATTTTAGAATGGAAAACATCAGAAAGTTTTAAATGCAAAAGTCACTATGAGCTTCTTTTCAATATCAGGCAAAAAAAAATCATCAAAAATAATGATCGTAACTGAGGCCACAATATTCAATTTTAAATAGCAATCTTTTAATCTAAAAAAAAAAAAGTTCAATTTCGTTATGGGCTAAAAAATAAAATCATCAACGAAAACTCCAAGAAATGTGAAAAAAACAGAAAAATTGGTTAAATGGTCAGTATTTCAATTATTTTTTCTGTCTTGATACCTGCCAGAAAGACAACACAGAATGGCATAAGCAGTCCAGGAGTTCTTCTTTGAGTAAGTACACTGATAACCACCTCCTGAAAAATGGCATCAAGGAGACAAAAAGAGAACTTGCTCTCTTGAGCTACATACCTGCAAACCAGGAAGAACTAGTCTGGGATGTGAAGGTTCAGTGGCTGTCTTTTTACAATGACTATGAGATGGTTCAGTTCAGAGCCTTATGAGAAAGGAAAGCAGGAAGAAAGGAAGCAGGGAAACAGAATCACAAATATGCCCTCCAGAATATATTTCAGCCTGTTCAGGGACTTGCTGGGAAGAATCCCAGGGGATATGACCCCGGAAAACTTTGGGTTCCAGGTGAGATGAATGCCTTTCAAGCACTGCTTCCTCCAAGCTCAGAAATGACGCATCCCAACATACTGTAAGTCAAGTAAACATGGCAGTAGACATGCACAGGTGAACAAGGAAAGATCAGATGCATTTTAGCACCTTTCATTGTGAAAGTAAGAGGAGGTGTCTGCCTTTGAGATGAGCTGAAGAGCTTGATATTCTGACTGAAAAACTAAACCCAGAAAAAAAGAGAGAACCAGCATCACTTTACTATCTTAAAGTAAACAAATCAGGTGCCTAAATAGAGGAATTAAGGACAATTTTAGATGCAGTGAGGTACTTGAAATATCTGTACACATCTGGCAGACACAACATGACCTTCTGAAACAACTGAATGACCTGCTGTGATAACACAGTCAGGTAAGCTCTCAAATTACACTGTGTATCTACATTTCACAACCGGAATTGATCTCTTAGCCTACATCTCTTTCTTCAGCAATGATTCTTATTTTAGAGTACATGGTCTCTTTAGAATTTTTTTTTCCCCATAACTGTTCAGAAAAACTGGATAGCAAATTAATTTCTCAACTCTTAGGTAAGCCACTGTTAAGTAAAATAAGGCACTCATTATGTCAAGTAAGATCATTCACAGGTTTGGGAAGCTCAGCACCAATTTTTTTGCAAGTGTCTAGAAATTACATGAGGAGACCGGATTTGTAGCTGAAGGTGTATATTGTATTACTAAACCAAGAGCAAAAACTAGTCTAGAATTCACCACTATACCATCTCAGATCTTCAGAGACAATAACCCTTAGCCTTCCAACAGCTAATTGTTAGATTTAAGGAGTTTAAAAGTATGTTCCAAGTCATTAGTTAAAGGATAAAAGCAGTATGAAAATAATTTTAGCTAACTCCTATTCTCTAATAGAAGTCTTAATGCCTTTAAGTGTCAACAAATTAAACATTGTTAAATACAACGTTTAGTAGAAAAATACTACAGCTGTATTACACAATACAAAATACAGTATTACAACACTACAAGGAGAAAGAAAGAACAAAAGACATGACAGGGCGTAATCAAGAAAAATGACATTGCCATATATAAATGTACTTAGCTTTACACATTGAGCTCATGTTATAAAGAAGTTCTTAAGTTCAAAACAGAATTTTACATAGCAACAGAGCAATACTATGTCTCTAAATAAACAATGTTTGGTTCTGTGCTGACTTGGTGCAAACTCCATTAGCGGGCAGAGAAGGTAAATGGGGGCTGTACATTTCAGAAATGTCTTTTTCTGTGGTTGTCCAATTTTAGAAGACAGGCATACATATAAAAAAAATTGAGAGTATATTATACAGTTTGAGCTAAACACATGGACTTCAAAAATCTAAATTCTTCACATAACTGAGATTATTCGTCACATAACTGTCAGACCTACATCAAATTTGTTGAAAATTCTAATTCATTTTTTTTCTGCACGTTTGTTGTGCCTTCTTTTACAGGATTCTTTCTAATTCTTTCAAATAAAAAAAAAAAAAAAGAATCACCTTGATTCTGAGGCTAGTTTGATGAACATTTTTTCACAACTTGAAACAAGGCTATATTTTATTAAATAACCTACCTCTTTGTTATTTTTTTCTGTTGTAGACAAACTGAAATTAGGCTATGAAGCCTACAGTGTCTTCTATTTGAGATTCCATATGGAAAAAATGGTCGCATTCTACTCTTTCCAGAGGTTTCACATATTGAATTTCCCTGGTTATTTCTGACAGCCACATGCCCAGAGAATTTAATTAAATTGTGAATACATCAAAAATGCCATATACTGCAAGAGAGCAAAGTTCTACAGTAAATAGGAGAACAAAGCACACACCAAACTGCATAGTTATTCTTGTATCAGCAGAGTAAGTTCTTTTCAGGTGCACCAAGGATTGCTTATCCTATCCATGAACTTTTGCTATAGTAGACAAACTAACCAACCTGTTGTTTAAGTAGATGAAATATGAATGCCTACCTGTCCCAAGCGACAGAAATAACACTGAAAATCTTTTGTGTGCTCAGGAGCATAAACAGACAAACTGTACAAACAACCTGTGGATCATAAGAAATGCAAACTTTCAGAAGTGTCCTGAGCAAGCAGATACTGAGCACTGAAAAAGGAGACCATAAAATGGACAACATTAGTGCAATTTGAATAGTCTGGTCACCAAGGAATTGTTCCCTTTCCAGTCTTATAAACAGGAAACTCATTAGGGAATGTAGAAAAGGAAGCACCTGAGAGACTCTGAAGGCACCTCCCAACCCTTTCTTAGGTCTATGTAAAGCACAGTTGGAATGACTGTGCTGATCTGCCCGGCTTCTGGATTCTGGGATCAGTCCCACAGAAAGGGGAAGTTATGAAATCCATAAAATTGCATGCAGTTGTGATTAAAGTGTTCTGGTTTCAAAGCCTTCACACTATTTTGTCTTAAAGAACAAATTAAAGGTTTTAAAGCAATTGAGGATGTGGATCCCACCATTGGTCTAAAGCATCCACGACACTTTACAGTGGCACTCATGGTTTACACATTCTAGAGTTCAATTTTTTTTCTTAATGCAGTGTGGAGGCTTTCTTGTTCTTTAGAACCAGAGATCCAGAATTAAAAAAAAAAAAAACAACTCGCAACTCAGCTAAAATTTTAACATCCAAGAACTAATTTCAGACTTTGAACTATAGGTTTTGTTTTAATATGAATCTTTTAATCAGTAAAATTTCCTCTCATGAATAAAACAATGTCTGTAATGTTACATGTTGGCAGCTTTGTCCTCTGCTTCCAATAAAGGATAAACTATTCCCTGCCGTAAAGAACCTCGCTGTTTCTTTACGACAGGAAAAAGTATGACAAGATATCAGAGTATTTCACAATGAAAGTGAACACTATTATCTCTAACATCTAATATATCCCTCTTATATTCCTTAGTCATGCTAAAGATCATTAGAACTAGTGAATGACTGTTTCACTACAGAATACAATGAATTATATGCATACCATATAATTATTTTCTTGTATCTGCAACTGGCGTAAGAATTGGGAATGTGAACACTGTCATTTAAACCATGCCAGATAATGATACAGTAAGGTTTTCATTATTTTAATAATAACCAACAATTTTATTCCAGACTGATTATTTGTAAAACAAACATCAAAACGCCATTTCACACATGAAGAGTCTCCCATTTTTCGCATGAAATAACAAGTGCAGCAGAAAAGTGTAAAGGGAATATTTAAAGAAAATTGAAAATATCTTCCTGAAATTTTGTTACCCATACAAAGTGCTCACACTAGTACAGGAATTGCTCCACTGCAATTGACATTGTGGATAAAGATCACTTACTTAAGAAGCAGCTCCTCCTTTTTAAATAACAACCTTCTGACTTAACCATGGTTGAGATCAAGTCTTTGACTGGTGATGAGTCTTGCTGTATAGCACCCTCACATTTATGTAGAAAACTTACTAGTTCAAAGATACAGCTTTCACATTTTTCCAATAGTACTTTGTTGCCTGGTTTTTAGTCAAGAAGAATGGTCTATGATTAATAGTGATGGTTTTATGCTAATCATCCATCATTTATTCATAAACCTGCAGATGTTAGTTTTCTAGAAGTAATTTCATCCTTTTTGAAAAGCTGTAAAACTTCTACACATATTACATGAATATTACAAGGTCACAGTCTTACCAATGCTTTGTTTAAAAGCCATACAGTTTCATTAGTAGCTGTTGGATGTAGCTGTTGTCTTATATCTTTGTCACTAGTATTCTAATTTCACTCTGTGATGATGTGTGACCTAGTACATCCCTTAGTTGTCTATTTCCATATTTTATTTCTTAAATGACATCATGTGATACAAAAAATAATCAACGTAATTTTTGTTTGCATACAAAAACATTTAAGAACCCTTCAATACTAAAGGAAAAGAGTTCAGGGAAAACCAATAACTTAAATTCACATTAAGTAATTAGAAGCTCGAAACTATTTCCACCAGCTTTTACAATATGCTCAATGTGTATTTTATTTAAGAGAAAAGTTGCCAGCTCAGAAGCCAGGCACAGGCTCCCATGTCTCATCAGCCACAGCAGGAAAAACAGGCCCTATCAGAGCAAGAACCATCCTACTGGAAAAAGGCTGGCAGATGCCATTACTGACAGGAGCTCTTGGAAACTTCCAGAAGCAGCTGGCACTGGGAGGTCCAGATTTAACAAAAACAAACCCAAAACAAGTAAGAAAATGAATAAGACCTCTCCACCCCAAACAAACAAACAAAATTAAGAAAACCACAAAACCTCCAAAAAACCTCATGTGTAAAGAGCTATTGACTTCCCTTCTGTCCTTACCCCACATTCATCAGTTTACCCTTTCTGAATACATCAAACTAACCCACAGACAATCGTTAAAAAACAGGTTCATTCCCCCCAAACTCTCATTATTTAGCATCTATTAAAAAAAAAAAAATAAATTTTGGCGCATAAAACTATCATAACTCTTAGAGTGTAATGAAAGACAGCCTAGACCAAGCCTGCAATGTGCCTTTTATTAGTTATGTATTCATCCATTGTAGTAATGGATAATTTAAAAGAACTGAATACTTGTATTTTTTAACACAGCTGATATCTTTTGAAAGAGTACTCACTTAATACTTTTTACTAGGTTAGTCTCATTAAAAATGTGCCAAATAGTTGAGGTGCTCAGCTTAGAAACATCTGGAAGCTTTTGGCCCTGAAGGGAGGAAAAGGAAACCAAGATTTGTATGGCACTTCCTGTATCACCATTTGAATGCCATGTAGTTGGTTATGTTATTCAAAATTTGCTGTATTGAAGCAATATGAGTAAGGTAAAGAAAATACATTAATTCACAGTAAAAATTCATTTTGTCAATCTTGCAAGCAAGTAAGAAACAAAAATAAAAGCTTGAAGGCAGCTAGCTATTCTAATAAAAATTTACAGCAGTTTCCTCCTGCACTCTAGATTCAGGAGATTGTTTTGAGCTCTGGCACGGTTGTGAAACTTTTTGCTCCACTCTTTATTTCAGATAATAGCTGTAGCCTCACAGAAACGAGGTAGTGTAAATTTAAAATATTACTCACCTAGTAGCACTTCACACTGATAGTGTATCCTAAATAGGCTATAATCCTTACTCAATGTGAGTATATTTGCATTACTATGTCAGAATTACCAAACAGCAGCTTCTTTCTCAAATTTCAAATTAACGTAAGGAAAACATTTAAAAGAAACCTGACCGCAAGGGGCGGGGCGGGGGGGGAAAGGAGAAACTAATTTTCTCAGCATTGACATGATATTATGAAAACACTGGGCATTGCTACTTTAATTATAACTTTTTTAGAGTTTTGTGCTGAAAAGAGAGAATAGATTCCATGGAAGAAAGCAATTCATGATCCTATGCTTTGTGTTAGCAAAATATTTCCTAAGTACTAAATAAAAGTGATAGTCTGTGCTGAAATGATGAACATCTTTTCAGCATCCTTAAATTTACATGAAATGCTTTCTTGTTCCAAGGTTAGATAAAATCACTTTGTGTAAATCTATTGTGAATCATTAGTATGCAAAAAAAAGCAAATAAAATAGGATAATCTTCTGCTCCGTATGTATGCATTCCGAAAAAGAAATCTCTTTGAATAATTTTTAAAAATTAAATACTTATATATACTTTGAAACTAAGAAGCAGTAGAAGGGAAATTAAATACTAATTAACATGATATTACAGGAAAATTACTATAAATTTAAAATAAGCAATAAATTTAGGGGCTTTTCTCGGTATAGGGTTGACATTTTAGTAAAAAAGTAATACTGGGAACAGTTAATTAATAAATCACCAAACCTTTATAGCAACGTGCACCTTCGTAAAAAAGAAAAAAAAAAAAAGTAGCTTAGCTCATTTTTCAGGTAATACACTATTTATCTCTTATTTATTTTGTTAATGGTAGAGGATACATTCCGCCATTTGAATAAGTTTTTTATCTATTTTTTTTATTTTATTGTGTTGATTGAAAAGGAGAAAATTTATCATATATCATAGAAATATTGAAGTATGGAACAGCTTGGAAGGGACCTTAAGGGTATCTCTGTTAACACTATGACAAAGATAAGTAGCCTACAGTTAAATAAGAGCTGTGTGTGATAAATGAATGAATGATAAATGTTGGCTTTCGCATATATGAATTTAACATTTACAAGTGATGTGTACTGTATAAAAAAATAATGTTAAGGTAAAATATAATTAAGTAGAAACAAGGTTAAGGTAAATTGTAACTCCGAGATAGTTGTAATATGTTAGAAAACGTAGTAATAAATACATAGTAATAAATGTCTTTTAAGTTGATAAAACACAGAGCCAGGGATCAAGACATCCTAAAGAAACAAAGAAGTTAACTGCTGGCATCCCAGGAAATCTGTTATCTCGACTCACACCTCCCAAAAGGAACTGTCACCTACAAATTAAGTTGAAACATAGACGGGAGGATTTCGGCCTTCAGTTCTGAGACAATCCAGAGGACCCGAGACTCCAAGACAGGCGCCTTCGCTGGCAGAAGGGGGCAAGGACCGAAGGGGGGGGGGGTTGAGTGAAGTGTAAATCACCTTTGAGGCTTAATAAATATGTAACAGTTAAGGAAAGTACTTAAGTTCACTGAACAAAATGAATGGGGTGTGCCTCTGGCAGAATTGCTAAGCACCCAGCGCTGTTTTGCCTTTGCTCTATTAATAAATACTCAATATTATACACCTAAAATTTCGGCCCTTGAATTCATTTATAACATGTGGAAATAATAGCAGCCTACTGCTATTGTAACCTAAATGTTATTTTCAGATTTTGATGCAAAAAAGCCATATTTATTAAAAAATATACAAGTGTTTAGGTTTTGTTTAAAAGTAGAGAACGAGAAGGAGCCATAAACTCATAGAACACCTTCATCTCTCAGATGCAATTTTTGATTAATTTTGATTAATTTGATTTAGGTAACATTTTGTTTAGATAGAACGAAAACCAAAGTTAAAGGAGATTTTAATGATTTCTTCTACTTTATTGCCAAAAACAAATAAATACCAAAAGTAACATCTTGGTTTGATCCCTGTTCAGAGATGCTATGAGATAAATTTTAGGAAGCAGAGCTCCACAGTGTACATATGCAGACATATACTTTTATATACCCAAAAGGCAAAAATATGAGTGACTAGATACCTAAACTTTCCCTGAAATCCTGAACCACTCAAGGGTGCCTGCCCTGTACTCCTGCACCTAGTATAGCACTAAGCTGAGTTTAATAGTTCATACCTACCTTTCACATAGAAGGTGATCTGATCACTTGCTTAGGCTATATGGATTCTAAAAATCCCCAAGTTTTTTTGATTGATAAATACCCCACCTGCAGTTGAAGAGAACAAACACTGAGATCTAGAAAAGTGTTATTCAGGGTCCTTCTCCTTATTTCCTTGAATAGCAGAAAGTACTGCTAGAAAGTGCACAGTAGAAGAATGACAGGATCATTGACAAGATTGACAGTACAAAAACCCCCCCAGTACTATCAAGAGCAAACTTTAGTATTGAATTTGCTGTTGCAGGCACTTTCCTGAAAAAGAAAATTCTTAGGTGTCATCCCTGTGCCAAAGCCGAGACACAGTGTTGCTACAGCTTAAAATCAGCTTTTGCAACAGAGTTCTCATTTAATTGCAAAAATACACCTAAAGCTGACACTCTGAAGAGTACTTAGCTGCTAAATATTTTGACTTGAACAGAGTTGCGTAATGTAGAAGGGAACAATAAAATAAAGGAAGAGTATGACTTAGGATTATGTTTGCAAAACTAATGAAGTTTGTCTTAGAAGAAAATGAGATTTCATTAAGTGCTTCTTTGAGAGAATGACCAGCTGCAATATAGGGGACACAAATTAATATTCACATCATCCTGTGGTTGAAAGCTATTGTATAATACCTTCATGAGTCATATGTAGTTTACGTGATTCATTCACATATAACATATGCCCATAGAAGTTTTGAATCCAAAACTTTCAGTGTAAATATTAGCATTTTTTCTCTATCTTGAAGAAAGCACTTTCATATGCTGAAATTTTCACTCATTTTAAGTTCTCAATATTCTGAAGACTGAAATACAGAGAAAAAAATCTTTTAAAAAGATATTTCTCATTCAGAAATATTCTAAGAAATATATTCTTCAAGTGTTAAAGCAATGTATCTTAGAACTTGTGTTCATATATGAAAATTTTAAAAAACCCTAAGACACAGATTAGCAATTTAAAATTCAAGTTACAGCAATTCTGAAGAGGAGTCTTTTCAATGTTATTATTTTTATTTATAAATTCTATTTTTTAAATTAAGAAAAATCTTAAACTTAGATCCTGCCTCAATGAGCATTTAATAATACTATAAATGTAGAAAATCCTCAACAGAAGAGATGAAAGAACTGCTTCCTTTTACATTGGAGTTGAGTCCTATTTATAAGCAAGACCTGAGTCTCAGTCTTACCTGGGAGATCCTAGATGGAGATTAAGTTTTAAGCCATTTAGAAAAGCAGTAATGCAAAAAAACTTGTTAATTTTGATAGCACTAGGTAAAACTTAGTAGGAATGAAATAAAGTCTGCCATTGAGCAGTGCAAAGTTCTATAAAATGAATCAATAGATAACTGCACAATTCCTATCAGCAAAACCAATACTGGATAATTTTAATGTTTAAAAGCTATATGATTTTTCAAGCAGTCTTCTAGACACAAACAGAACAGAGAGTAAATCATTCTGAGTCATTCTAAGTGAGTTCCCTAAACAACTACTTTGTATTGCTTTGCTGTGGCTAAGAGATATCACTCTGTTCTCTAGTGAAAGGCTTGTTAAAACTATGTGAGTGTTCCCTAAAAGAAAGAAAAAACTCTTGTTTCTCATTTAGTGACCCTAACGAATTTTGTCCTACCTTGTATTCGAAAGAAAAATATATCTGTATCCTCTATTTTCTAACACAGAATCACAAACTGATAGACCTGTTTCTCTTTGTCACTGGTTTGCCTAGCTTGTTTTCCTATTCTATTGAAAAGAAATTAATCTGAAGACTGAATGTTTATATGTAGTCATCCTGTCCTTACAAGATGACTTACATCCCTACAGGACTGGACAGGACTTATTCAACTAAATTTAGACTTCTATAATGTACATCCCTATATTCAGGTTAGGTCCCATAGGCTCTTGCTGTCCTAACTGAAAAGAAATAGGCTCTTTTGAAATACAATTCATCTCATATTTAAAGTAGGTCAGATATATTGCTCCTTAGAAGTAACAGTTTCCCTTCATTAATTATAAAGGAAGCCTTGGTGATTAATTCAGATGAAGACATTTAGGCTATACATATCTGATGGCTGGTTCAGTTACCTTAACACAGATGTCTGGCAACATTTTAGATGCCCTAGGTTATCCAAGGGCACATGCATAAGACAGGAAATTATAACACAGATCTCAGGAGAGAAAGCCAGTCCTTCTAAAGGGAGATCTGGAAGCCCAGCAGGGTTCATTAAGAAACCTCACATGAGCTACTTAGGAAAAGACATTGAGTCCTATGGGTGTTTTTGGTTCTAGATTAGTTGCCTGAATCTGAGTACATATTGCCTATTATGAGTAACTATTGCAATAAAATTAATTTACTTAAGCATACTTTATCAACGCCACTGTTTTCCAGTCTTCACAGACTGTATAAACTATGCAAAACACAACAGAGGTTAAAAACTCTGACTGCTTATATTTAAACACCTGATTTCACATGCTGACAATCTGGAAGTAAATCTAACCCCCGAAGTGTGACAAAATTAATCTTACTTCCAAGGGTGATGATTTCAAATATCATAGAATTATAGAATGATTTTTTTTTTTTTAAGAAACCCCATAGATTATCTAGTTTAAACCTCTCTGCCTCTCTGGGCAGGGATGACTTCCACTAGACCATGTTGCTCAAAGCCCCATCCAGCCTGGCCTTGAATACTTCCAGGGATGGAGCATCCGCAACTGTTCTGGGCAACCTGTTCCAGTGCCTCACCACCCTCTCAATAAAGAACTTATTTCTGCTAGTATCTGATCTAAACCTACCCTCTTTCAGTTTAAGGCCATTATACCTTGTCCTATCACAAGGCCCTCTCCAGCTTTCTCTGAGTAGTAGATCAAGTCTATTTAAATCCATATATCTCTCTTGTATGCATTTCAAAATTAGACAAATAAACATTTCCCAAAAATATCTCTGGAAATTTCATCAAGTTTTAAGTAGGCAGGTCATTATTCACACATTTACATACTGGAACAATAGACACTTTTGAATTAGATTAGATTCCACTTCTGTTTTAGTGTCTTTTTAAAAATGGTAGTGAACATATGGCCCAGTTGAGACATAAACTCTGAAAATCACCTTTTTTGACCACTGACACCCAGGCAATTAAGAAAGAGCAAATACAGGTTATGAGAAGAAAGTAGGTGACTCGAATGAGCACTGGAAACTATATCAAGAATTATTTAATTAGCTAAGTAAACATACTTAACTAATCAGGCTTTTCTTGTGCAGTTTAAATCTCCTTCCTACAACCTTCTGCCTTCTCTTTAGTCCTCGTTCCAGTTCTTTCTTTCTTCCTTTCCTTACTGTTCCTCTTTACTACTATTTTCTCTTCCCTTACCTTGCTGCTGGAAGCTCTCATATACCTCTACATTTCAGTTTTCTCCTTATTTATTTTTGCACTATATTGCATTTCAGTCTTATTCTCAAATATTCTAATTTTCTTTTTATTCTAGCTTTACAGTAAGGGCTTTCATTGCTCTTTCTCCTTTGCTCTTGCAACTCTGACAAATCTACCTCATTATTTCTTTCCAATGGTTTTCCTTTCATTCCTGAAATCTTCCTGGTTTCATTCATTCTTTACTAACGCTTCATCTTAATATCTGAATTTAATTATCTGATTTTTAAAATCTGATTTTCATTATCAGATATTAATTATAATCTTAATAACAGATTATACTGTTTGATGTGACTAAGCAAAAGCTTCTCAGAAAGACCTAGTGCCAGTGAATCTAGGTACAAACTATAGCTTTATTATGAAAACACACTTCTTTGTTACTACTTTTGTCAAGTTCTCTGTCTATTGGTAAATGATAGCGCAGCTATGTATGCCTTTCTGGGGTTTCTTTCTGAAGATAAGAATAAAAATAGTTTTCAGTTGTCCTGATCTAGCAACTTATAGTTTCCTTATTTGTTTTTAATAAAGCAATATTTATTGCTTTTTCCTTTCTCCTACACACATATATATTTGAGTGAAAGAATATATCCATTTAACTGTAGCCATCTGTCACTGCCAGACCAAAAATCTAAAACTAATGGAGTAGAATGTGCTTTAAATATGAGCAGTATCTTCCCTGATGACAATGCCATTCTTTAACTAAAACAACAGTCTCAGAAGAATATTAAATGATGAGGAAATGTTACAATACAAAATAAATCTACTTTAGCAGATAAGAATGCAAAGAAAATAAAGAAAAAAAGCTTCCTGAGTTACAATAAAATCCATAGATTTAAATGAATAGCTAAACAACTGTGTTATCACTTGTGGGCCAAATGCTGTTCAGAACTGCTTTAACATCAATTTGAGTTAATCTCAAACGAGTTCATCAGAGCAACTGCATTTTAAAAAATGAACAAAACAAAATAAAACCATCATAATTCTTTGGCTTATTAACTAATTTCTTTTTTTGCCATAATATATTGCAATGAGTTCCTCCCCAAACTTCTCACTCATCACTTTGTGGAGTTTTGTTTTCTGAAATACTAAGAAAGACTGGATACCCTGTCCTCACTGAAATTTGAGGACTCTCAGGAATTTGGATGTTGCTTCTATTGCAGACGTTACATTCTGTTCAGCTTCCCTGAAAAAACCCAAATACAGATTGCATACATATAGAATTGTAGCTTATTAGTTTTTTTTAAAAAGTCTTAAAAATAGTCAAATCCTTGTGTTTCTCATTAAGTACTAATTCTAAGGCAATTCTTCTTGGTTGTTACCTTTTTCAGCCAATGTGCTCTTACCGAAAGCATATGACTGGGAAATGTTGACTAACGCCATTTGTGTCCGCAGCGGTTAGCTCCAACGGTACTCGGTGGCGTTAGGGACCGAGACACCGTCTGTTGGGGTCGACGGAGAAGCACGGCAGGGGACTCAGGGAGGCAGGACGAGCCAGGAACGGGAATGAAGGAGACAGATTCCGAGGCTGAATCTTCTCAGGACAGGGTTTATTGTGGTGTATGGCAAAGTAACAGAAGGATAAAGACTGAGAGAAGATTGAGGCTCGAAGCCCCGCGCAGTCTCGTGGAGGAGTTTAAAAGGGAGCAGGAAACGGGGAGTGGTTAACAACAGGAACCAATGGTGAAGGGGTAGAGGGGTGATACAAAGGTGATGGAAAGGGGACATAAACCAATAGCGATTCATGAGGGGAGGAGTCAGAACTGGGGATCCAATGAACAACAAGGAAGGGGAGAACTTTCTGGAAATATAACCAAATATAGGAAACAGGGGTGGGAGAGAGTGTAGGGCCAATCTGGACTCAAGGATTTACATATTCAAACTAGGGGCCGCAGGGACTCATGGTTTCTCACCCTGACCAAGAGGGATAAGGCTTCCAACCTATTGCCACCAATCAGTCTCCTGGTCCTGTTTCTGCTGCAGCTGCCCTTCTGGACTTACTTGTGCTACTGTAACAGTTGTATTGAAATTTTTATGCATTTTCTACCAAGAGTAGAGATAAACCAGAGGAACAGAGCCATTATCCAGTCTCAAACATAGACCAGTCATCTTGAATATGCTTTAAGTCCTAAGAAAATTTATCACGGTACTTTCTAGGAATAATTTCCCACTTTTAGTGGTATCGCAAGGACTTCTCTTAGTAGAATTGATATCTGCAAATATAATGGTCTGATCTAAATTTTTGCAATACTAATGTCTAAGTCTAAGCTAGTCATTCTAAGATTCCTTTAAAATTGTACCAGATAAATAAATACATTTTAGTGTGATGCATATTAAGGTTACCTCTCTAGGAATAAGTTAATTCTGCTCTAAAGCTAGGCATATGCATTTGGCTAGAAGAATTCCACATGAGAATATTTGATCAATTTCTTTTCAGTTAATATGTCTAAAGCTTTTTTTGTTTGCTTGTTTCTGGATTTTAGCATCTGTGTTTATGTTATCTGAAAATCTAGTAAATAGTATTCCTTTGTGGTTTAGAATTTCATAATATTTGCGGCAGCAGGCTGAGGAAGCTGGCAAGGAAGCAGGCAGAGACCTCCAAGATGGCGAAAGAGAGAGTTTTATTTACAGAAACTTCTTTATATATCCATCAATAATCCAGCAACCATTGGTCAGCAGAGAATCCACCTCCCAAAGTCATTGGTCACAGCTATACAGTACCTGATACTAAACACAGAGATTAAGAAAGTACAAAAAGTGCAGTTTATCTCTATTCTCCATGAGAAAGAAGAGAAGGATTTCTAAAACAGTGAAACTACATTCCTTGGCTTTTCTTTTGATCCATTTAGCAGCTATGTTTTGAAGACCAAGGAGTCAAAATTATTGAGTTGAATACTGAGAAATGTTTAAAAAAGAGGAAAAAAAAGAAAAAACTAAAACCAACAAAAAACTGTGAGATTGTAATAGTAAACCTATTTTTTCAAAAATAAACTTTCTCACAAATGAGCTCACAGATTAATGAAATTTGCAGGGAATATGCCTACTATAACTCTTACATATAAATATGTAGTTTAGAACCTCTTTTTTTTGCATTCTTTCTTGTACAAAATAAAGGGTAATTTATACCTGTACTATTTATTCTTTTGACAGTGTCTCCATTGCAGACAGAAGTTCATTTTTTAAATCTTTGCAATATAAGGTTTTTTTGTAATTAACATTGAGAAGTCTAGTGTTTACAAATACGAACAACACTAAGAGAAAAATATATTTCCACATATACTTTTTTGTGTTTTACCCCAACCACCATTATGCTTGACACACTTGAGTTAGATTGAAAATTGGTTGTTTCTATAGCTACTATGATTTCTGAGTGCTACTTTGTAAGAAATACTATGTTCTCATTTTACACCAAAGGGATTGTTTTAATGAAAGTGTAGCCATGTAGGACAGTGTGTCAGCACAAAATGCATTGTGATGCATTATATAGAATCAATTTTATAAACAAATGCACAAATCAACCCAAAGCCAAAGAGAAAAAAAATTCCAACCAATAAACTTAACACAGCACACTTGTATTTAATTTTGTAATAGAGATGAGTATCCAGGAGACCAAACATCAATATATGAAACTGATTGGCAAAATATTTCAGTACATTGAAAAGAATTACTAATTACAGCATATGTACAGTGAAGGGGGATTTTTAATGTCTGCATGAAAGTTGTTCTGATATTCATTAATCATTTATCATTTAGAAGAATTTCTAACAATGCTAGAAAACAGGCTTGATTGCCCCTGAAAAAGAATAATCCAAAATGGCAAACAAGAATATATTTTGCTACTTCATCTATTCTAGGGTACAAATTATTTTCATTTTGCCAGTAAAAATTAGAATATACACTCTATCTATCTATCTGTCTATCTATCCATCTACCTGTCTGTCTATCTGTCTACCTATCTATCCACACATGCATACATGTATATAAACCCCAATAATCCCAGGGAAAGGTTACGCAAACATTTTGCTTGTTAGTAAATGCCCATCTATCTCAGGTTTCTATAAATAAACAATATTATTGAAAATATAACTCTCCTGTATAAAATCTAATATGATATTTACAGGAAAATAAGCCTTTCCATTATCTAAAATATTCTTGTACTTGTGTAGTTGTAGTTAATGTGCACAATCATTTCTTTTTAGCCACAAGCTTAGTTTTCATAGCTCTGAAGTAGAGTTAACATAAAGAACCACTGATTCTGACTTTAACCTTGAGACACAACTGCAATATAAATATTAAGAATTGTAGTAAACATGAAGGAAAACACAAAAAAACTCAAGGTTTCCTGCTTCCTTCAGATATCCAGAGGTTATGTACTTCAAAATTCACAGTGTACAAGAGAGTAGAAAATCTGATGTGGAGATATTCTTCTGTGAAGAAGGGAAAGAAAGGGAATTTGTGTTGGTTGCAAAAGAAGAAATGTTGCTTTCTCCTTTCAGGCTTGCAGAGAACAGGAATATTTTGAAAGAAGATGCAGCTGCTATTACAAATAATTCTTGGATTTTTTTCTTTCTGCATGTGGGAAGCACAGTGAAAGCAGTTTACTTTCAAAGTCTGACATTTTCTAATGTCACTCAGTATTCTGAGGACAAATCTCTCCATGATTGTGATTGATCATAAAAACATAACTGAGCCCTGTACAGAAAACATGGTATCATTCTCATATATTATTGTGTTCCTTTCCTCTTTCAGAACTTTTTTATATGTAACCAAAAAGCATTGGGAGACCAAAAAGTTTTGCCAGTTATTTTCACTTTTCTCCTTCTGTTTTATTTTCATTCTCCTTTTCTGCAAAAGTGCAATGATGTAAAATAAAATAAAAAGGTTCTGAGTTACACTGCATGGTGAGTAAAGTAATACATGCAACGAGTCCCAGGCATTTGCAGGCAGTCACGCGATTTGGTACTGCGAAAGAAAAAACATTAATAATCCATATCTGACACTTTGTTATTGTGGTATTTCACTTCACTAATCAGGCTTCATTAACAATGTAACTGAAAAGACAAATCTTTCATTGTGTTCCATTAGTGTGCTGTTCAAGAAATAAACACTAGCTATTCTCCACAACAAAAAAAAGTCTGTAATACACAAATATTTTTTTCTGTTTAATTGTTGAATAAAATGATTAGTGTAAGTTGTCTGTATTAAGCGTAAGTTTACTAAAAAAAAAGCTAATATTTCAAATGCTTGGATATCAGATAAAAAAGTAAAAAATATTGACTGTGAGTGACTTGATTTTTCTGAGATAAGAGGTTGTAATTAATTACTTATTGTATACCTGAATAATGGCATTTTGTATGCAAATGTGTATATGAATTAAATGACAATAATTACAATAATGTTCCTCTATTTCTGGGAGAGGAAGAGAGAGAGAATTTGGTTGTTGACCTATTTAATTTTGATATTCTGTTAACTCTTGGTTAAAATAAATGTGCAATGAATATATGTTCCTTGAATTATTTTTAGCAGGTAGTCCTTGTAAATAATTGTAGTATAAAAGACCAACTTAAAAATCTCTGGATCTTGAGAACATGTCTGTTACACTGACATATAAATTTATAAATGCAAAGGACTTTCAGAACAAATAAAACTACTTCATGATTACTGTCCATGATAATTTATACAACATCACGTTAACATTTTCATCTGATGAAAAGGTTTCTTCCCTTAAATAACCCAATGGTTTTACTTTTTGGTACTCCTCATTTCTCTGAAGACATGCATGAGAAAACCTCAGTGGATTAAGAAGGAAAGCAACATAGTGGTGCCACTTTGCTCTGTATCTCTTTCCTCAGTTTTCATTTTGCTTCCTGACATTTACTCTTGACTGTCAGGTAGAGCTGATATGGTTTTCTTTGATTTAAATTTTATGAGTAAACCAGTTTTTCTTAGTACATATTTCTTGTTTTGTATCATTGGCAGTGAAAAGCAGATAAACAACCTCCAGGGCATCAAAAATATTTGTATAGTTGTCCAAAATGTTATGATGTTCTATTGGTAAGAAATATGTTTTAGTGAGTGTTTTGCTATTGACTTCTATTAGACATACTTTTATAATACCATTTTTAAAGTTTTGCTGAGATTTAGAGTTTTCTCCTGCGGCTGTTTTTTTAGACAAAAGTCATTATTTCTTGGCATTCCTGCCAGAATATCATCTTCATTAACATAAACAAATTCCTTACCACCAAAATTTTATTTCTATGATATTTCACCTCAATGTCTCATGATTAAATAGCTGATCTTATAAATGTTTTGCAGATATTTTATGAATCAGATGCAGCGTGGTAGGGGAAGGGGGCATGGAAGGGGACAATATTCCCCTTTTTAAAGTCTGTACTACTTTTAAGGATAATCCTAGAATCAACTTAATTTTACATTCCTAAAGAGTTAGTAATGGATGCTAATCTGAGGGGAAAGTTTCTGATGATTTGATAGGACGGGATATTAATCAGCAAAATGTATTAATTCAATTTGTACCTTTTGTCTGATACTTAGCATCCAAAAACTTTGATACGTACAAATGAATTCTGGAAGCATGACTTTTTTTTCTTTATTACCTTTCTCAGGAAATAGCTGAGCTTCTTTGTGTGTCTCCTGCCTATTGACAAGATTCCTTTAACAAAAAAGAAAAACATGGAAAAGGTCTGTTGAATTTAAAATGCTCCCATTAATATTTTTCTTCCCTTATTTTACAATCTGCAACAAAGAACTTTAACAAAGAGTTTGAATCCTTTCTTGTCTGTAATTTGGACTGGTGCTGTTCATGCCCTTAGATACACAGCAGTTTTCCCTTTTCTAATTCAGAAAGGAGTTGTCATTATCTTGTGCTGAAAAAAACTTTTTAGAAGACTGCTTTGAAAGTGCCTACACTTGGAGGACAAATAATGCTGTCTAATGAGGAGCTGCTGTTACTAATGCAACCTAGAACTATCTGTGTGCGCACACATGTGCACACACACGCACCTTATATCTCTCAACACGTATTTAATGTCACATAAGCAAGGAATTTTTACCTCTGCTTCCACATGGAAATTTGTCTTCTTGACAGAAGAAAATTACTTCTGGAATATTTTATGATATGTATAGGCTTGCAGGAGTCCATTCTCCATCAGAGAAAAACCTATGCCCTTCGCCATGTCAAGTAAAAACACTTCTGTTTGACAGGATTTGAGGACAGTAAAGGTAGTTTAGATGTCAATGAAGTAAACATACTAGAACTTCACTCATTTTAGTTTTGTTTATGATTTCAAAACAGTGAAAAACATGTCATTACAAAAGGGAATCAAGCATAAAAAAACCCCTTAAGCAATATAAGGTGAAAATATTCACTATTCATTAAGTGTGTTAGTCATATTTTGTAACTGACTAACATTAAAATGATCATTCTTCTGTCACTGGAAGCCAAACAGATGGAAATAAGGAGACACATAACTTTAAGAAAATAACCCAAGAAAAACCAAACACGCTCAAAACCACAACTTTAAACTAATTAGAGATCATGCCAAAAAAGATTTCACAGCCTATGTTATGGACAAGAATCTTATGCAAAGAAGCATAGTAAAGAGATCCTTGAATGAATGCCAACATCCATCGTTTCACCCAGTGAAGTACTAACATAGGTGTATGTACTCCCTGCCTGTGTTCTGCCAGGCAGCTAATGGCATTCTGAAACTCCTGCTACAATCTGGGTGCATTGCACCTTCCTTTCCTGCTCTTGTACCAGTCCTTGGAGAAAACTGTGTACCTGCTGTAACCTCATCCTGGTACATGCATTTTTTTTCAACTAAAGTCAGTTAAGAATGATGTAATGCCACTGTTGTTGAAATAAAATATAGGATGTGTCTTCATAAAAGTAAGCAAAAGTTGTTATTTATTTTTACATAGGATGAAAAAACATAAACACGATAAGGGAGACTAATCCTTACAAAAGACATGTGGCTATGTATGTATATATGCATATATGGGTATATATATATATTGCTGTGAGAAAAGAGAAAAACAAGTTGTGCATTTTATATTTTTAATGTATCTGAAAATCAAACAGATTTGGTAAACAACTTATTTAATCTTTGCAGTGGTTTTTGAATGCAGGAGTTTAGTACAAGCACCAAATTGCTTTGGGTTATCCAGTTCAGAAACCTGTGAACTATGGTTGTGTAAATTGAGGAAGGAACTTGAAAGAATCAGAATAATATTAAGCTCATGAAAAATATATCAACTTGATATATCTTTGTAAAGATTGGGGTTTTTTTATTATTTTATTTGGGGAGGTCAACTGTTCCTTTGTTATTTTAATTGTTTCTGAAATATCATTTTACATTGAAGAGAAACTTTTTTTAAGTTTGTTTTTCATTTGAAAAGTACTCAAAGGTTAAAAACTTGCTATCAAGTGGCAGAAATTAGAATTCAGAAAGAAAATATGTCACATTATCTATTTATATCACACAACACAATATCTCAAATAGTGCTATTTCTTCTGTTATCTTTTTTCTTATAGTGGCATGTCTGAACAAATGGCACAGATAAATTTCTAAATGGCTAATTCCTCTAAATTTGGAAACAATAAAAAACATTATTTTTTGCAAGGACATTGTTTCTTTACGTGGACTCTAATGAACTGAAGTGTTAATGAATTCTGGACTTGGTTGGCTGCCAAGGTCAAAGCATCATTATCATCAAGATGTTTTAGCTCAGCGGCCATAGAATGTATTAGGGAGGCTGTGTCAGTCTGGCATTAAAGAGAAACGCCTCAGCTGGTAAAACATTCTCAAAGCAGCATGTACTTAACTAGTACCTTTTAAAGACAAAAATAAGTAAAAAATAATAGGTCTGAGAATCATCCCTTCAAGTCAATTTCCAGAAAGCCAGGAAAATGAAAGTGCAGTAAATATTACTGACAGGACTGACCTATTTTTCAAGAAAAGATGACCACAGGTAAAAGGAGGCACCTGGTCCTGGAGTTCTGGATCAGTATTGTTCTATGCCCAGATATTTTATTCCTCTTCACTCTCCACCCTACTACAGCTGAAGTGGTAAATTCAGCTCCCTAAAAGTGTATTGGTTCAGCTTCTCCCCTCTTCCTTCTCTGGAAGCTTACCATAAGAGAATTGAATCTGAATAAGTATCATAGAGAAACAAATAATTTTATCATTATTTAAAAGGCAAAGTTTAGAATTCACTGATTTCTTCCATAGCATATAGGTTTGAAAACATATTTTTGTAAAATTTATTAAGTACCATTAAAAAAAACCCAAACAAACATCTTGAAATTAAAAAGTTTAATTGATTTCCTGGTCATGTAGTTAATTTCTCAAGAACGATCCATTCTTCTTCTTCCTTCAGCAGTGAACAAGAAGATATACTTGCAGAAATTATCTGAAAAGCCATATTAGTTTAATACATTTTATAGATTATCTCAAATTAGAGGCATTTTTAAAATAAAAACGGAAAGTCCAAAATTCAAAGATACAAAATAGCTCTCTACAGCTACATGTTTTCTAAAAAAAGCAGTAATGGGCTTTTGTTTGCTTTTTGTGTGTGCATGTATGTGTGTGTGAAAATTACTCTTTCATGATCAGTGGAATAATTTCCTTTGATTATATTCACAGTGAATAGGTTGACATTTTTGCTCAATCACACAGAACGAAATGCTCATTTGAGGTCTAAGTCCTGCTCAGTGTTAATAAGACCTTGACCTTTAGTGAGCACTACTTATATATGCAACAACTGTTTTGGAGAAAAAAAATTTCTACTTATAAAAGAACAGAATAAAATGCCATAGTTATGCCATTCTCCTTTTGTTTCCTCATAATTCCTGTGCAAAAATATCTGCTTTATCGCAATACCAAGAATTATGTATTATTTTATGTGACTCACTGTTTTTTATTATTATTTTATTATTTTTTGTTAAATGATGTTGATATTATTGAATTAGACATCTTCAGCAGTGATATTTCTAATGCTTAAATATCCAAATCACACCATGGTAAAAAAAATAAAATTGAACCTTTAAAAAAAAAGGTAGCCAAAACTCAGATATTGGTTAGTTTTTTGTTGCTTTTGTTACTTTTAAGGGAAAAAATGCAGTATTTGTCCAGATGAAAATTAAAATTATTACTTATTTCTTTGACTCTTATTTTGTAAAAAATGAGAAAACGTCAAAAGCAAGTATAAAGATGCTCAAATTGTCTGCCTTTTTTTGTTATCAACTGTCTACAGTTTAAGGTAATCTTTTTGCATTGCAGTGGATTGAAAATAAAGGAAATGTGTGAAGATATCTGCTGTCAACTCATAGCTCATGGAAAGACTGTTTTATATTTTAATGATAGTACACAAAACACTGCACATGAAAGAAAATATTAGAAAAAGATATATACTCATGCTTTGAAAAAATTCTCCATTTTGATTCTGAAAGAGTTGCAAGTGGATTAACTAAGTATAGAAGCATATAGCGAGCTAAACAGACTAATGTTCTCTGAAAAGGACAAATAGACATGTCTTTCATTGCAGCATATCCCCTCATACTCTGTTGCAGAAAGTCAAACTTTACAATATTTTCCTCTGTCTCAGGGATATTGTTCTTTAATTTAGTTCAGATTGATTTTTTCTCTGAAATATTTGCCTGCATTTACTAAAAATGCAAAACTTTCTGAGTTGTGTTCTCCAGAAAGAAAGCTGGAATGTGTAAGTATCCTGATAAACTTTAATTATTTAGAGAGTTGAAGTAATAGTTAATATGTATCATTTGCATTATATTATTTATACTTCTAAATAGGTAGTAATATTTAATTTGCAAACATGACACACAAACTCTCCTTATCTATATAAATTATACCTGGAAGTAAAGCAGAGCATATTGTGAAGAACGTATTTCAGTCTAAATGTTCTGGATATTAGTATTCACTGAACAGATGTACACAAAGTCCTTGACTGTGAAATATTTAGAAAGCTTTATTAACACCCACAATTGAATACAGTAACTACCATCATGTCAACACTATGAATCGAGATGTTAATAGCTCTTTTGTTTACCCTCCAACCATCTGGAATATTTAGCAGGCTCAGACGCTCAAAACAAGGAAGCAGCATGCTCAGGTTCTACTGTCCCTTTCAATTGAACGGCTTTCTTTACACAGCTATTAGTCTAATATTCTCCATATGGAGTGGCATGGCCCACCTAGAACATATAAATTATTTAGAAAATTCCTTTCTCTTTAGTTTTACATTAAAAAGTAGTTCATTTAGACAATTAAATTGCACATAACATTAATGTTGTAAAGTGTGTTGGAGATGACTGTATTGAATTAATCAGTCTATTTTACCTGGCACACAGAAATATAACACTAGTAGCACATGCCATTCTGTGGATATTATAGCAAAATTTAAGTTGGGAATGAGGCAGTAAAAGGAAATCTTCAGGAAGATTAAAAAAACCATTTGAGAACAGTATTTAAAAACATCTGGTAGGTAATTTGTTAATCATATATATGTTGATTAGTGGAAACATATATTGCCTTCCTTGGAACAACTGCAAATTTTCAAGGACTTACATTTTTTAATCCTAGATCACAATGCAGATGGAAATACATCTCCCATAAAACCGCTAAAACAACTTTAAAAGAAATATATAGTGAAGAAACCTAAAAATACAGACCATATATGATCATTGCTTGACTTACGGCAAACATTCTTTTAACTTCTTTGGTATAATCTGGATGAGAACAAGTTTGGAAAGTGCAGCTATTGATTAAATACCAGTAAAGGGAAAACATTTCTATTGAACATGTAACTATTTTGTGTATCTAACATCCTCTTGTTCAAATAAGTTAATGAAAATGATCATATTATGGTGCAAATTGAATGAATTAACTGATGATATCTCTTGGACATTTTGATGTTAATAAAACAGCAGGGAAAATAGCAAAGTTTAATTAAATTGATTTACATGAATATTATTCCTCTTTGACTTGACCAAAACAGGAGAATGACTCAACTAAAGCAAGACAAAAATTGCAGGTAGATTCCATCTGCATATATGCCGGGCAATTATAGGACATCATTATAATCTCTAATTCCTTTTCACTTTTTTTATTATAAAACTTTTATGTCAAATTAGTCTGCTTAAGTCTAAAATTGTTCTTAAACTCTTCAGCAAGGTGCACAGGACATTACAGTGGGGTTAAAAAAAAGTCTTGAATAATTGATACTACTTGAGGTAAACCAGAAAAAAAATCAAGAGCTGAGTGAATTTCAAAAAAATTCTGATGCTTAGGTAACAGAACCATGACATGGACAAGATAACCTGTGGTCTTGCTTCAAACAGAAGGTCGGGACCGAAAGTCCCCCAAGGTCCCTTCAAAACAAGGCTTTTCTATAATTTTCTGAAAGAAGATTTTTGTTTAGTTTTAAAATTATCTACATGTTTCCTAGTGTATTTATGCTTGGGCAGCAAAGCTCTACTAGTTCTCCATGTATTATTTTCTTCATTGACATCTTGGTTTCTAATGCTATTTTTTATGTTATTTCTGGCAATTAAGAATGGCTCCTGCTTCCACTTTTAATAATTCTTAAAGGAATGGTGTGTGAGTCTCAAAAAGATTTTGTGAGGAAGTCACCCCTTCCATCTAGTTCAAAAGTACAGCTAGGGCAAAATTATGTTGCAATCCTTTCTGTCCTTTTCTTATGAACATAACCTGCAATCGTTTGGCCATCCTTGTAATGCTACATTTTCTATTTTTAGTTATATTTTGTGGGTTTCTTACTGGTTTTGAAAGTACAGAGAAAGCCTAAAATATTATTTAAGTACAGAGCAAACTAATTTTGCACAGAATATACAAATTTTTCACTACAGTTGATTGAATTCAGAATATATATAAAAAACCACATTTTTTGTTTACACATAAAACTATTTATTCAGTAGTGATTCATTTTATCAGTTTCAGGATTAAGAAAAAGTCTTCCAAGGCTCTTCAACACTTTCCATAATTTTAATCAACAGAATGATGAAGAAAACAATAGGTAACTTGACATAAATACACAGCATAATTTATAAAACATAAATAACTCATTCTGAAGTATTTTTTTGTACTGTAACATTGCACAGATTCTTATCTATAGCTACAGTTTACAAGCTTTCAAAAAGGAAATTAAAATCTTCCTTAGTCAATCTTCGTCAAATAAAGCATTTAGTTAACTGAATTTTTGCCCCAAAAGTCATCTCTTAACAAATAGCATTTTCTGACTTTTCATACATACCTCTAGATACTTCATTCTAAAAATTCTATTGTTCTACATTAAGTTCGATGACAAGTCACATCCTCATGTATTCACCATGCACAGTACATAAAAAAATTAAGATAGATACAGAGATTATCACTGATGAGAGAACATTTGCATCTCAGATGAGAGTAACAGGAAGAAGGAAGTTTAAGGAGAAGACATGGATCAAATATGGATAGGACATTTTTAATTTTTTTTCAAGTGGTATGGAAGTCAGAGGTTGCTTCTTTTTGCATTTTCTGATTCATAAAAGACAAGTTCCTTAAGTTTGCATTGACATCTGAAAACTTCCATATATGAATGCAGATTTTTTTTTCAATTCTGTTTTTTTCCCTCTGCTTGTATAAATGAAGGGGATGAATCTGCTCTTTTAGCAAACAATGTATACTTTTCAGGAATAAATAATATGTAACAGAGCTTTGCAGATAAGTATCTGTGAATTTTTGTCATCTTTAAATAGATGCTTTAGGGTTTGGTTTTTTTAAATGTCATTTTCTTAGATCTTTCAGGAATTGTATGTGAAGTAAACAATTTGTATCTGACTTATAATTGCTTGTTATGTGTTATGCCAAATAAAACCAGAACAACTGTTCTGTCAGAGATACTCCTAGAGGAGTATGGAAAATTTTAATAATACAACTCCCTCTGTACACATCAAAGTAGCATATGTTTTGTTTTCAACAGTTGGAAATATAGCTGAGAATATTTTTATTCAAATAATCATCTGTCGCCATATTCTGTTCAAAATCTACTATCTCGATGAATAAGATAAAACATAGATTCAATGTGCAGAACAAGAAGATGCACTAAAAATATATTTTAGCATTCTACTTATGCTGCCCAAGCAGCATCAAAACTCATTGTTTTTACTATGTGGCTTGTATTTTGCCAGCAGAATGTTTAATAAACATTGTCTCAACACTCATAAACACCCCTGATTTCCAGACTTAGAGAGGGATTCATTTCATACTGTAGATATTTACATGTGGGAAAATTCCCAGGTAAAATATGTAATTCCTGGGCAGGGGGAAAAAGTAAATTTCACTTCATAAAAAGTATATGTATTCTGTGCTAGAGAATCCACCCTAGAAACTTCTGTATTTCTCCAGTGACAAGAAAGGTTACATGAAAAAGGTAGAAGTTCATACACATACGGAAAATCTCAAGTTAAATGAGATTAAACTATCAGGTTTTATTTCCTATACTACAAAACCGACTTTTTTTAGCCTTTGAAATCTTTACATAGTTTGCATATCCTTCTGCAAACATGGAACCAATCAAAGAGCACAGAAAAGTCTTACATTAACTAAGAACTATATGGACATGGATCTTTTGCATATGTTACTGGGATACTGATGAGTGCCCTTCTGAAGATGTAACATTTTTCTCAACATAATGCAGGGCATGACAAACTACTTTAGTCTTCAACCAGAATTACTAACAGGACAAGACAACTGAACATATGAGATACTTTGGTGACAAATTCTGAAACTTACTGAATTTGAAATTATTCAAGACCCAAAAGAGGAAGTCACAAGAAAGGGACAGTGTGAGAGAGCTGTATGTGAATGTCTGTGTATGTCCATGTATGGAGCACATTATGTAGAAAAGCTAGACTGTATTTATATAACCATTTCATACACATTCTTTTCTCATTTTATCTTTTTTTTTCTGTATGACTATGCAATTTTTTATTTATTCATACTAGTTTATCTCCCTTTTCACTGTTTAAAACTCTCCCTCTATTTTGACTTCAGCAAGTTCCTAGTTTATTACATTTGTATACTTTTGATGTATTTGAATGATTTGGTTTTATGTTATTTCTTCAAATATTGTTTATGTAAGACAGAGGTCTGTAAACATTTTTGACCTTGTATTGAATTCACTTGTGATTTCTGTTGCTATGTCTTGAATTTAGTTATGACTGTGTATTTAAGACCACTGTTTTATGTTTACAAATATTCCTTCTCCTCATTTTTAAGGTTCATAAATTCCTCAGTTGCTCTTATTGAAGTTGTCTTCTGTCTTGAAATTTTCCACTAACTCATTTCTGCTAGCAATTTAAAAAAAAAAAACAAAAAACCAAAGGATCGTTTATTTCTGTTTTGTTTCATATCCAACAAGTGTTTTTCTAGTTTTTGTAAACCATAACAGGTGCTCCTTGCTCTATCCTTAATGCATGGTTGAAATATCTAGGTTAATTTACATATATTTTGCTGCTGTTGAACTGATAGAACTTGACTGTTCCTAGACTTCACTGTTTTAATCATTTTGTAAAAAAACTACTGTGATAACTAAATTGTTATTACCACAAGTACCATCCAGCACCAACAGCTATATTAAGCTTTCTGTAGATATGTCCCTCTTACTGTGACTGAGCAAAGCCTTAACTTTCTCACGTTTTTGGTTCATCTGATGTGTTTATGTAACTTCAGTGAACTTAAATGTTCTCATTAAACCTGAAAGAGAAAAACTCTTGGGATTACTGTCTGGAAATAAATTTATCTTGTCTGAAAGAGGTATAAAATCTTTGTGAAACCTACACATTTTGGACAAGTTTGTATATTTTTCAGGATTGGGACTATGAAACTCAAGGGCTTATAGAAAATTAAGCTTCTACAAAGAAATAAATATGAGCCACATATAACAATTATGTAAGCACTGTGTTTTTTTCAATATATATCTACACATGAATCATTTATGAAGTCTAAAAAACAATATCATCTCTTGAAGGGATTTGGCAACCATAATTGTTGTGATGTAAGAGTCAGTTTTTAAAATTTGTTCCATATTCAAGGAAGTACTAAATGTTCAAGTTGTCCATACAGACTGAAAGTTCCTTGAAATGTTGCATACAATATAAATATAGAGACAGTGCTTCAATCTCATGTAATGCAAATAAATGTGCTACTTGCAGTCAGTCCCATATTGTTCAATCTTGTGTTACAACCAAAAACCAAAGAAAATTCTTGCAAATTTTAAATGGTGGGATTTATTGCATGAAATTATTTCTTTTGCCTCACAACTTGTACTATTCTTACTGATGCAGCATGTTAGAAGAATAATAATGAAACTGAGTAATACTCAGAGTTGGATAAAAAATATTTCTACTGAAGAATTTACTTTTGAGGATCCTTGAGTTCAAAATAAGGGATCTTTCTGCCAAGAACCCTTCATAATAAAGTGGGGAGGTACTGAAGAAAGGACTTAAGGGTAATAAGGAGAGAATAGTGAACAAATTGGAGATTTTAATGGTTTGTTGATAGGAAGACTTGGGGTAGATTTTTTTAATGAACACAAAAGATTGTGAAGAATTTGCAGAAGCAGACTTTGTGGAAGTTTCATGCAGATTTTAGTCTGAAAGTCAAATTGAATTCTGCATGGAAAATGGATCTGAAGGTACACAATTCAAGTATCCTTTGTTTTTAGTACCCTAGATTACAGCTGAAAGTACAATATAGATATGATATGTTTAATCCTAAACTAGGAATATGAAATAGTTCAAATTAATTGTACTCCAAAAATTTCTCTCTGTTAAATATGAAGGGATCACAGACCATCCAACTCACATGTTTTAATTATACACGATTCAAGTTGTGTAGATATCTCCCCTTTCCACGGACTGCTGCTCAACCATTATCTTTTGGGGAACCCTTGAAAAATAATTATATATTTACTTTTCCTTCTACTAAATTGAAACTGGTTTAGACTTGGCTTCTTTGGTAGTAATTGATATGTGCTTGCCATTTGTCTTTTTTTCACTCAGAATTAACTGAGTTAATTTCCTGAATTAATTAACTGAATTAATTTCCATATTGAAGCCTACAGTTTGATCTATTTTTTTAAGATCTGGACCAATTTAATCTTGTAAAACCTCCTTAAGTAAAACCACTTGTACGTAGAGAAGTCTAACATTCATGTTCCTGACACCTGGTACTTACACATTATCTTTTAAACTCTTTTGCACTTACATATGGCAAACATGAGAGTAGGATGAACAATCTAGATAAAGTACTCAGAAGATGTTAAATTGAGAGGAGAGGAGAGGAGCGGAGAGGAGAGGAGAGGAGAGGAGAAAAGAGAAGGNGAAAAGAAAAGAAAAGAAAAGAAAAGAAAAGAAAAGAAAAGAAAAGAAAAGAAAAGAAAAGAAAAGAAAAGAAAAGAAAAGAAAAGAAAAGAAAAGAAAAGAAAAGAAAAGAAAAGGAAAAATTGTGTATATAAACACATTTACCTGTATGTGTATGAGAAAATAGACATGAACTTAAGCTTTTTATTATAATGCCTTTCAAACTAATGTTAGAAGTTGAATATTGTGACTAAATAATAATAGACTAATTCTTCTATGTTTGACAGAAATACTCACTGAGAACTTCAAATCGACTAAATTATCTAGGTACTCTACAAGAAAGCTGTTCCTACATAGACATCTACAGAATTTATTGCTTGCACTTCACTGTGAAAGAAAAGTGCAGCACTAAGATGATCCACAGAGGATCACTGCAATAAATATCTGCTTGTACTGGACATTGGTAATGCCCAAGAGTCATGGTTGCTGTCCCTTGTAAAATGCTGATCTATTTTTTTTTTTTTAAATGCCTTTCCATACATTTTAACTTTCACGTTACAAAACCCCGAAATATTAAATGACAGATTTTTACTTCCATTTTTGGATATTAGATATTTAAAAACAAAAAAACCCAAAAAACAAACCAAAATCAAACAGCAACAAAAAAACCCAACAAAAACAAACAAACCAACAAAAAACCCCCAAAACCAACCAACCAAAAAAAAGAAAAAAAAACCACAGGAAGACATAAGACATTTCATCCTTGGCAAGAGCTGGATTCTTCTAATCAATCTGATGGCCATTCTTTAAGGCATATGGTTGTGTACTGACTGTCTAACAGAAATACAACATATCTTTTTAACTGTGAAAACCTACAGAACATCTTGACTTCTTAAAACAGTAAAAAAATCTCTTAGTGACAAATCTTTTTCATAGGAAATTAAACTTGCAAAGTCCTATTTTACATTCTGGATCTGGTATTGTTCTGAATTGCATGTTTGTCAATTGATGATTCATGTGGCTATTTCATTGAGCAAAACCATGAAACACTAGATTAATGCAGCAGTGAGAGCGATCATAAACCCTGAGGGAATTACTATATTACTGTCATCAGGAAAAGTGACCAAGCTACTTCAGATGTACTAGGACTAGCTGCTCACTTATTTAGAATATTAACATTGGCAACAAGTAAATGTTATGTCAATTAAGTTGAGAACTATGTGGCAATATGTGGAGATTGTTTAAAAATTTAAAAAAAAAAATTAAAAAATAAAAAAAATAAAAAAGACTATACTTAAAGGTATATAATATTGCATTTTATGAGTGAGACAGTTTTGTTAAAGAGACGTTCTAGAATGACCTAACAGAAACTGTGAATTATATGATTGATCTTTAAGTTAAATAGTCTATATCATCATTATAGTATGATTGATAAAGTGATACCATTGCAATTTTTGGAATAATACTTGCTATATAGAATTAGTAAACACTTTCCATTTGAATTATTTACATATAGACCAAAATGCTTTGAGGTCATCCAAACGAAACAGCTAATTGTATTGATTTGTAAGTGGCTCTTATTCCTTTTAAAATAACATGAAATCTGTACAAAATAAGAAGGAAACACCAGGTTAAGCTACAGTGCTCTTTCTGGAACTGCTTGGAACTGGCTGAAAGATTCTTGACAGAGAAGACTTCCTTTTGAGATCTGAGTTATAGAAACATAAATGTATCTCAGAACTTCAAAATCAACAGATATAACAATATCCATAAGCTTCACTTGTTAATGGATTTTTTCTTAATTAGTGCTTACTAATTTTAAATTTTACTTAATATTGTTGTTTCTATTCTGCTTATAGTGTTTTTCCCTAGAAATAAAACATTTGTAAAATGACACAAATAATTATAATACTTTTTCTGGTCTTATTTTCCTGTAGAAAATGGTTTCTGGGTGCTTTTCAACACAGGATTAAACTGCTAGCATTTTATATGTGATAAAAGTTACCCTTTAAATACACATGATACATAGACCCTCCTATCATTAATGGTGAAACACATTTTTGTCTCTCAGTAGGGAAAAAAGAAAAAGAAGAGCTAACCAATGCAGCTGTAATAAACATTGGTATCATATTTTGTACATCAGTTTCAGTCTGCCTGAAAGATGGCATTCATATTCTTAGAGAAATAAGATGTTAAAATCTTCAATCTTGAAAGCAAGACAGAAAACGCAGAGAATTCTGAAATGCTAATGGAATGTCTACAGATAGTAGCATCATACATTTTAACATGCATTTCATAACAGCAGAGAATTGTGATACACAGAACTTTCTGATATCTTTTTATGCATAACTAATTTGCAGTCAGGTTGAAGCGTTTATTTTATCCTTAGTTTGCCTTATTTTTTTCTTAAAAATATATATTTGGATCAAATGGTACATGATGAAGAAATTCCTTTTCAGTAAGTGCAAAACAAAAATACGAATGAATGTCATTGTCAATGAATGAAAATTATTCAGAATATGTCTGGCTGTCTTAAATTAATAGGGATTATATTAATAGGATGCAACAGATTAGGCTAAAAGTATTCTGAAGCTCTGCCAGTATACTGAAAATCTCATTTTTGCTAGTATAGTTCATGACTAGTATTCTGCTCAGAATTTAAGGAGAATGAAGGCTATTTCCAAAATGCAGGAAGCTTGTTTGGTGAAGTTCTAGAATCACTTTGATACCAACGTTTCATACTTTTAATTTGAAGGTGTACACAGTGTCACTTCAGAAGAAAAAAAAAAACAAACAAAAAACCAAAGTAGACAGGTGAAATACTTTCTAAGAATCCTGACCAGAACCCCACTGAATTTGCAGTCTAAGTTTTTTGGTTTATTCCATTTACATTTCTTACTTTATATAAGCAAAAACACTTGTCGGCACTGCAGTTCACTATTCTGAGGTATTAAACTGTAAAACAGCTTCATGTGTCACAACATAACTGTTATCCTAGTGACTTCTGCAAATCCTACCTGCAAAACATCTGGGGACAAACATATTTGAATTTATTATAAGATTTGAAAATTCTGTACTTCAGCTTTTGGCAATTTTAATAAAAAATAAACAGAGATTCTTCTTTGTATACATATCCCTCTGGAGCTAATTGTGCTTATTGCTATTAGTTGCCTGACAAACTAACAAAGTTTACAATTTTTCTTTTTCTTCCAGTCAGAGAGGTACCATAAAAGTGAAAAATGTTCTATTCATATAGAGTCACTATTCTCTAGAGCAGTTACTATGTTGTTTCATTTTTGTAATTGTGATTTGATTTTATTTACTAAGGTTATTTCATTATTTTAGTACTAATTTAGATTAAAGAAAAAATATACATACATATGCAGTTGTATAGAATAAATTGAAACTTTTTTCTATTTTCTTCCTTTTTCTTTCTGGGACTGTTTTACCACCCATAAAATACAAGCTGCACATGTGTAACATTTCCAGTATTTAAGCTGGAAAGATTATTTATCCTCTATACAAACTCATAAAAGTTGAAGGCAACAAGGCTATTCAGATTGGAATATTTTGTTATCATGTGTTTGTGCTCAGATTTTTGAAATTTAGGTATATGGGTTCATGGACGTCTGGGTAAACAGAGTAAACTGAATAAATGAGTAAAGTTGGATGCAGGGAGACAATACTTTTCCTCCACAATTAAAATAGGTGCTTAAAAGGAGTTGCTTGTCCTTACCTCTGTAGCAACCTTTCTTTGACCATTGGTCAGGTAAGGAGTTGAGGCTCCTAGGTCAGATTACATGCCTAACTTTTTAGTGGTAAATCTGGGTATAATAATTTCTACCCCTCTGCAAAGCAGATAATGCAATTCTATCAAGAAAATTCCTGGATGAAAATGTTGTAATTCCAGGTAGACATTAGTCATATACTCAGAGACCTTCTTAAGGTGCTATGCTAAATGAAGTGGCCTGTTTAAAGCAAAGCATGTTTTTCAAGACTTACAAACTTACCACATAATTATTCACATAGAACATTAATTGAATTAGTATAAAATATTATCTACGAACGAAGAAGGTTATGAGATTCAGTCCTTTAGTGTAATTCCATGTACTGTTTTCTAATTAATATCAGCTTCAAATCTCCGATGTATTTACAATATTTTTACTATGAATAATATTCTTTATTTAATAGTTCTATCTCTTCTGTTTCATAGTCAACATAACAAGCATTACAGGAAAGAACAATTGTTCTGCAGCATAAACCAGCAGGCTATAACTAATGACAAATATGCTGTTGCAGAAGGAAAGCACTGACTACAGTAGTTTCTATTATTTTAAGTGTCATTTTCATGGCATATTCAGAGAACTGGAAAACTGTAATGACAGTTTTGCAGCTTTGAAACTTTTTTACTCCATTTTTATTCTGTTTATGAAATATTTTTGTGTACTATGGTTTTCTCTTGAGGCACACAATATATTAAGAAGCTGATAGGATGCTCTAGATTTAGCCTCTGTCTTCCAACTGCTGTTTTCAGAATGACTCTGGTAAGCCACAGCATTTTGAAAACATTTTCAGATGAACATGAGTAGCCATCTACAGGAACTATGGCTCTCAGACACTACATGGCTATATTACTGTGAGTGTTGCTTTACTTCTCTCCTCCTGGAAGTATTGGAATATTCCTGATCTCCATCACTGTCTTGTTTCTTGACTATTTTTTTTTTCTGAAAAGGCCAGGACGACTGTGATATGTGACTTTTTCAGAGGATCACTAGCTGAGAATCTTGAGTAAAAATGTTAATTAGCTCTAGTTCAGAATGAAGCATATAATTAACTTCACTATGTGTAATCTTAAATATCTTCTTATGCCTTTAGTTATTGCTGGGATTACTGCATTTTATGAAGATAACACTAGGATGTCACATACTGGCTGCAGAGCAACAAAGATTTTTCATAGCCCATGAAACTCCCTCAAAAAGGGGCGGAACAGATACCTTGGCTGTAAAACCATCCTGAACCCTGAATATCTGTAGTGCTGTCAGTATCTACCCTTAATTTACATTACTTGCAATTATTAAAGTGAAGGTGTAGTCTTCAATTAGCGTTTAACTATTTCTTGAGCTATTGAAAACTTCACATATAATTTTATCACTCTTCTCTAAAATTAGGGATATTCCTACAATAAGATATATTTTAGTTCACGGTGCTTGGCTTTGACTTTGTCAAGTATACCTCTTGTGCAATCTTAAGAGTTGTGCTCCTCACTTTCGAACCCATTATTTTGAATATTTAATTGTATCTGTGTTCTCTATGAAAATCTGATTGATGAGCTCAGAGCTGAAGGTTCCATTAATAGGCAGATAGTAAGATTCATTTCAAATTGGGCAGGAATGTTGATCTGTAGAAGGGCAGGAAGGCTCTGCAGAGGGATCTGGATGGGTTGGATCGATGGGACAAGGACAAGAGCATGAGGTTCAATAACACCCAAGTGCTGAATCCTGCACTTCCTGCAGTGCTATGGATTTTGGGCAGAGTGGCTGGAAAAATGCCCAGAGGAAAAAGGAGTGGTGATGCTGGTCAAGAGCCCCTGAATGTGAGCTGACAGTGTGGCCAAGAAGGCCAAGAAACAACTGCATGTGGCAGTGCTGTGGTTAGTTGGTATGGAGATGCTATGGTTAGTTGGCATTCCAAATCTTTGCCTCACTCTCAGGATGTTTATTCAAGGTTACTAAGACAGACTGGTTTGTTACTAAAAATAATATTATTATCTCAGCATTTTATTAAAATAATTGTAGGTGCCAAAAACTATAAAAGACACCCTAAATGAGTTTAACCATGCTGAATTGTTGAGTTTTATTCATATGTTGTCAACTGTGCTATTGGCTGCTGAAGAAAGGGGTGAGATGTTACTACTTGTGAATTGTTTAAGATTCAAATAACTCTCTGAACAAATATCAAACAGATATAGTCTCAAAAGTATCAGCTGTGGATTATAAATGCACTTTTTCAGCCTTTATCTGTGCAAACATGAAACATAACTATTTGTCTTTCTTCTTAAGGTAAATCAAGGCAATTATATTTCAAGTGATAAGGGGTTGGCAAGGTCTTTAATTTTGAAAAGTGTTAAATACTTTCATTCACCTGCCTTCCAGTATGCTTGACTATCTGACTAATCTCTCAAAGAACATTAATGCTATTTTCTGACAATTAGACATAGTACTGCCAGATCATATTGGTAAAGATAAAACTCCACAACACTGGTCTGTTTCTCATATACTGGAAGTTCAGACCAGCTATTAAATGATTTGCAGATTCCATGCTCTAATTTCCTTATTCACCAATTTTTGTAACTGCTGAAAAATATATCCAAAATATTTATTTTCTATTTTATATAAAACGTAAAACAACAATAAAGTATATGCTTTATTTGTACAGTACATTGCAATATAAGCAAGGAATCTGTTTTTAGATTGCCACACTGAATATGGAAAATATTGACAGAGGGATGGAATTAAGGAAGGAAACATAAAAGAGGATGGCAGTTTTAATTTTCTATGCACATATCATCTTTTCTTTCAGAACTATTTATTTAAGTCACATGGTAAATGACTACACCTTCTGTAGTCTTTAATCATAATGAGATGATTAACACCTAAAGGCAGGTTCCTAAATACAGATATCTACATGTGAATTAAAGACAAAATTCAGTTGTCTAAAAAAATCTTCTACAGAGTCCATTTAAGAAACACTAATGTGCCCCACCTCCACTCTAATTGTCAGGTCTCTCATCTGCCAGCTTTTGCATCTGTCTCTGATACTCTAACATCTAAAAAAAGAAACAATAAAAAGCAGGAAAAAAATCCCCTTGCTGCTATTTAGAGGGGCCTAGACTTATTCCACTGATCAGCTGTATCTTCTGCTTAAGCTGAATATTTAGCTTCCCAGACTTTCATTAACTCTAGGAAAAGATCTTCCTTGATTGTTGTGTGAGCTTAATAACACTGCTCATATGTAGACACATCTGCACAGTCAGCACTGAGAAGCAAGTACCTGAATAGGGGTCTGAACCCAGCCCTTATTTTACTCTTGGTTCTTCACATTTCCCCTTCATTTCTTGTCTTTTAAGTGTCTTACTTCTCCTGCTATGCATAGTACTTCTCTTCTGTAATTTAGGACTTTGGTTCAGTTGCTCTTTAGGCCCTCAGGAACAGGATACCCTGAAATATTAATGACATTTCTGTGGGACAGGAGGACCGACAGTGGGCCAAAGTCCTGGACCGAGAGCTGGGTGCCAGGAAAAGCACTGCTGGACCTCCACCCTAGTCCTAGGCTTTTAAGTTGTACGGCTGCACTGAACTCTGCTGCTGACTTGGGACTGCTTATAGGCAGGTGTCATTGCTTTGAATATGTAACAAGAATAAATCCTACTCCCCAGAACTTGCCCAATAAGCAAAACTTCATGCTTGTTTACAATATTGAACTTGTCCAATCAATATCCACTGGTGCTATCTATTACATACTTGGCTTATGTTGCAAAGTTCACTGAAAATTGTTTTATAGTGCATTTTTAAAAATTGTTTAGTACATTTTAGAATTGTTTTAAGTGGTTTTACAAGACCTATCAGAGGTTGCAAAGGACTACAAAGTCTGGTCATGTCATATAGTTAGACAAGGTTTGACAGTAGGTTGTCTGAGTCATAAATGACTACACATGCTCAAGAATATCCTGGCTGATAATTACTCTCTCCTGACCATTTATTGTCTCCTGAGCCATTAATCCATGGCTGCATAAAGTAGGTATCTTGCATTATTGTGATTTTTGCAGTTTTCAAATCACGTTGTAAAAGTCAACAAAGGTGAAACAAAACAGGAGACAGGAAGACACTTCTTTATGGGTGGCAATAAATGCATATTATACAGGATTTTAGAGTAGTATCATGGTGGGTTTTTTCTGAAATATGGCATGCAAACACAAAATATCTACATGAAAGTGTACTTAAAATCATAAATTTATATAATCTGGTGTATTCAGGTCTTAATTTCCATCATGGGCTTACATATTTTATTGCACAGATTAACAAAAATCTTGTGCTAATTGCAAAGAGAGCAAGTACTTCATTAGATATAACAATTTGTTTATTATATGCAACAATAACATTATTTCCCCTCCTATTAAGCTTAAAAAATAAAACTAAACATAATTTCATCCAGAATACTTCCTAAAATATATTCTCATTAGATTAGAATCAAGTTTAATTTTAACTTCTTATGAAATCACAGCAAAGAGTATGTTAAAAACACAGGTTCAGTTATTGTGAGACCAATAGATCTTAATTTTATAAACGTCAATAATTTTTTCCAGTATTTGACAGCATAAGTTGAATTGGTATCAAGTTTCTTCTTTTTATTTTTGAAAACACAATTATGATTTTTTAGAAGATTTAAAACAAAAACCCAAACCAAAAACCACCTAATTTTCCTGCCTCTATATTTCTTCTCATGAAAATACTAAATTAGCATTATGCCTGTGAATAACAGTAACATTATAAACATGATATGTAATACTATATAGTAATATGTAATACTATATAGTATTACTATGTTTTTAGAGGTGAAATATAAATGAATAAAATAAAATAAGATTAACAGGAAGGACAAACAGGTAACAAAGTTTTGTTGGTACTCTTTAAACATAGCTAATTTTTCAATCTTTGCTTTATTTTTGATAAACAAATATCACTTGAAATCTGAGATGTGAGTTCAAGGAATTAATAGATTATTTTAAAGAGTTTGCCTGAATAACTTTGGAAGGTCTCAAGGAACTGCCCATAGACCCTGACCATGCTGTTTCTTCTATAGGGAGATAAATCCTATTTGGTGTCCTGCTGGAAAGGATTTCTCATAAGTACTGCAGTCTGACTATAATAATATGGTCAGGTACAAGAATATGGTTTAGTTATCTTTATATCTTCTCGTAAGGTGTATACTTTTCAGTTTGTTTGCCTGTGTTCTAGCACTGTATTTTTTAACGTTATTAAAGAATGAATTTGATAACAGCTATACTCCAAGTCTAGGGTATAAATAATTTGAAAGGACATAAAAGAGGGAAATCTTTCTTTCTCCCTTGAAAGACTTCTTTGGAAAAATTAAGTACCTATAAAATGGCACCATACAATACGGCAAATCTGAAAGGATTTCAAAGAAGAGAGGGTGGTTTAACAATGTATTGTTCTGCATGAAATTAACCATATTTTTCTTCATTGTTTCTGGGCAAATTGTTTACCAGTTAATCAGGTCCATTACATTCAGCTTATAAACTAAGCCATCACTTAGAATATCCTCACCTTTCACAAACTGACTTGCACATATAGGTCATGTAGTTATACTGAGTCAATGGAAGCAATGAAAGAGGTATTTACATCCCTAGTTCTGATGAAACTTTTAACAATATTTGTATGTTTAATTCTACAAATTAAATGTTTCCCTGCAGAACATGTTAACTGTGACCTAGCACCTCACTAATGTGGCTTTCAGTCTTCTGTGCTATTGCTGGCCTATAGTAGCCAGCTTGAAACACAATCACTGTTTTTCTCTCCCCACAACATCTTTGGTCTTTTTTACAATTATTCCCCCCTTTGTTTTGAAAAAGGAGTGAGGTAGTAAGGGAAAGAAAAAGGCTTTTACCAAATAATGTATGTTCTTTTCAAAAGCTGCTCAGAACAAAGGATATTTATTTCCTAGTTTACAATGATTTTATGCTAAATAAAATGCATTTAACAGAAGGGAGTCAATGGATATTTAATATAATGTGTAAAATCCCTTTTGATATCCCTTTGAAATTCCTTTTGCCTTCTCTGGGGCACCAAGCTAGGTTAATTTTTATCATGTTTAAAGATGCTAAACACAAAAATACAAGGCTATATTTATGGTACAAAACTTCATAATAGCTAAGACTAATAACTTGTAAAACTGAGTTTTAACATTGTCATCACCTCCAAAACGACACCTTAGGAGTTGACCAGACTCTTGTTGTTAAGTTGGCTGCACTTTTCTGCTGCTTGAAATGACCTCATATTCAACATTCCCCAGCTGCAGGCTCTGTTTTGTTCCTTTTTAGGTTTAGGTAGTTTTATACCCTTTCATGTCAATGTTTTTGCTCTAGAATAATTTACTTACCAGCTAGGCACGGTTCAATATCATTACTTCTGTCATAAATCTTGTGTTTGCACTTCTCTCTTGCACATGTCTATTTGATATACTTTTTCATGTAATTTTGACCTGAAGATTCCCATCAAAGATGATCAATATTTCCTAAAGTAAGCATGCTTGCTGTACTTTCTGTCATGACAGTAGCATTACATTTCTTCTTTTCTTGACATCAATACTTTTACACTTTATTCAAAATATTTCTGACATCTTAGTCTTTGGGATTTCTGACTTTGCATGAGAACATTTCAAATTCTGTTCTAAAGCCTAATTAATGTGATGGATTTAAAGCAATGTTTGTGAGGTTTAAAAAGCAATAAGAAAAGATGCCCTTGCAGGGAGAACATGTTCAGAAAGGCTTTGATTTTCCTAAAGCCTTTTGAGTTCATGGCAAAGAGGAAAGTAAATACTGTCTGGCTTCACTTGTCTTGTGCGTGTTTATTCAGACAGACAAATTCTGAGAGTATACTGTGAAATAAATGCATGTTCATATTTCATTCTAAGGAAATTGGTTAATATATTAATCATAAGTAAAATATTTTAAAATAATCATGAAATTTTTTATAAAGTATAGTGGTGTTTATATGATGTGATTTTTTTTTTTGCTTTTCCTAGCTAGCTGTTTAAGTACATGGTAGTTAATATGGCAAATTGCTCTTAGTACCACAGCACCCATAACTGTATCTTCTGTCTAAGAAGAAAGAAGCACAGATAATTTTATGTCAGTGGAATTTCATCATGGAGATTCCTTTTTGTAATATAGATGACATGAAATGATAAAATCGAGATAAAAATTAAAAGGTTGGAGAAATTAGCCTTATTGTTTAAATAGGAATCTATGTTTTGTTTAGATGTAAATTACAATAACTTAAGTATTTACATCAATAAATTAGCTTTGTTTTTATAGCTACTTGTAGGTTTTGTAATAAATTCAATCCAAAAGGTTTATTGGGCTGCTTCTACTCTATATTTTTAATGTACCGCTATTGTCTCTTTATTAAACACTTTTCTATTCATTCATAATGAAAGAATTAAATTGCATCCATCCCTGAGGTCCCCAGTACAACATATGGACCTGTTGGAGAGAGTCCAGGGGACAGTCATGAAAATGATCACATCTCCCATGAAGACAAGCTGAAAAAACTTGGGTTGCTCAGCCTGGAGGAGAAGGCCCTGGAGTGACATAATTGCAGATTTCTGGCAGCTAAAGGGGGTGTACAAGAAAGATGAAGAGGGACTTTTAAAAGGGCATGCAAGGATAGGACAAGGAGGAATGGCTTTAAACAGAAGGAGCGTAGAGAGTACTAGGAAGAACTTCTTCATTGTGTGGGTGGTGAGACAGTGGAACAAATTGCCAAGTTGTGATACCTTATCACTGCACATGTTCAAGGTCAGGTTGGATGGGGATTTTAGCAACTTGATCTAATGAGCAATGCCCATGGCAGAGAGGTTGGTCTACATGACTTTTAAGGTTTCTTCCAACCCAAACCATTCTAGGATTCTTTCTCCTTTTAGAATGTCTTCAGACCAGGTCTTCTTCTAAGTAAACCCCTTCATCTTGTCTGAACCAAGACTTTAAGGTTTCCCTTCTCTTGAGAAGTCAGATTGATATGAAGTATTATATACTCCATGCTGAACAGAAGAAATGAAACTGAAATTCTTCTATTTATAGCTGAAAGTACATTATCATCTAGGATCAATTTAGGGTAATAAGTTTAATTCAAAATTAGAAATGTGCACTGTCTAGAATTTCAGCTGCCATAAGAGGGAATGCAAGAGCAATGTTTTTCCTCCCATACTGCAGTGAAAAGCTGAAGTTATGCTGGCAATTAGCACAGTAAATACATAAAATTGCAGGAGAGGTTAAATAGATTAAAGTATTAAGACAAAGTATTAGAAGAATAGAATTCTCAAATATTTCAATCAAATGTCAAAATAAAAACTGCACAAAGGAATTTATTTGGTTTTTGTCCTTTTTTTTTTTGCCATAGGAAAAAGAGATTTGCTTTTAAAAGCTATGATATCTGTATTAGATGGTCACAAATGATCAAGCTAATATTACACTTCACACCTTTAAATTTGCCTGGATGTTTGTATGGCAACATAGTCTTAAGGTATGTTATGTGCCATTCTTTTCATACGTGGAATGCTAAACTTCTGGAGAGTTAACAAATCCTTGAATACAATGCACAGTACTTCTGACACAGATAAGATGTAATAGACATAGAAAAACTTTTAAAAAAAATGTCAAGGATGATTAAGAGCCGAGTTCTCTATAAGAAGAAATTAAATTAACACACTTGAGTTTGGAAAAGAAATGATTGACAAGGAAAAAGAAAGAAACATGAGAAATAGGAAACGATTTTTTGCTTTTTCAACAGAAGATTTGTTTCAATGAAGAAGAACTGACCAAATTCAGGATGAAAAAGAAAGCAGATTCTTCAGAAAATACACAAAATATGGAAGTCCTTGAAGAAAGAAAGTTACACTGGTTTAAGACCTCTAGAAAAAAAAAATCATGAAAATAAAATATACCTTATGTTATGGCCAGGGGACACCATCCTTTGTTTAAAAGGCAACTGCTATTAGGAACCACTATTAGCTAGAAGCTAGGAAGATATTCTGTTGAAGTATTGTTACATGTAATTATTTTATTTTTCAGGATTTGCTGATTCATTTGTATTGCATGTTGCTGAATAGTTGTCTGTTGTTGTTCTTGCTGTTTTTAATTATTCTTCTTTGTTAGTACAGAATTTAGTACTTGCAAAAAAAATAATAATTTCTGTGTAAACACATGAAAAATGCTTCAAAATGTAGAGACACCACAGTCCACCATAACTAATCCTGTATTTAGCTGTGCATGGGCTATAAAGAAGAGCCATGGCAACAAAAGATAGTAGAGTTTCCAAAACAACATGGCCAAAGCAACCTCGACTAGAAATGCAAGTCAGAGTGCTTTATCACTGCATCATCACCTCTATACTATATTTAGTATACTAGCTATATTGCACATTCTGTAATGTATTACAGGCAATCCATGGCTGACATTTCTACTTTTCCTGTTCTCTATACATTGTTTTCTAAGCTATACAGAATTAATGCTAAGCAAAAGAAGTTGAATTTGAATCCATCATTTTGCAGTTTTGGATTAATAAACTGTAAAAGACTTCAACATTGCTTTTATTTATTATTTTCCATTATTATTTTACATGCACCAACATCATTGGAGAGGTTCTTGGATTTCAAAGCTGTAATTGTGTCATCCTTCATTATTCTTCACTTGATCTTTGGAGCTTGCTGTGCTGTGTGCAAAAGAGAAAAGAAGAAATGAACAATAAATTCCAATTTTAACGTAACACAGTAGAAGTGATAAATTGTTTTTGCAGCCATAGAAATTAAATGAATTTCGGAAGATAAACATGTGTTGGAATTTATAGGGTATAAACTTTATTTTTTATAGCTGTTATAAATCACTGGACAAGAACTGTAACATACTCTGGATCATACTTTGTTCTAGTCTACCTCTGAACATTTATATCCATCAAAGAAATTAAAGTTCAAGTAGAATTTAAGGTGTCATTTATTTACGGGTGATGATAATGGCAAACAAATCCTTACCTAGTACATTGTGCAAGCTCAGAAGCAAAACTGAAAGATATAGGAAAACATGACATAAACCCAATAAATGTAACTTTTTTTTTATATATATTTAGAAGAATTATATGTTTCGTACATGGTTTATTCTGTGGAGTTAAAAGATGGTGGACACAATTAAAATAGATGACTATAATGACAGATTATCAGCTGTTTCTCCTGAGGAATTATTCCTGTGGTCATTTAAAACAACCCATAAACTATCTTTTCCACCAAAGCTCTGTGGCCTTCTTTAGCCCACTTTTAAGAGATGTTCTATGGATGTTCTGAAGTTCCATGAGAACTGCTTGAGTGCCCAATGTGTGGAACATGATCATGCCAAAGACTCTTCAAATTCCATTACAGTTTAAATTGCAAATACATACAGCCCTAAAGGGACTTCATCTCTTCACTTGGTGCAAAGGAATTCTTCTGTACATGACATGTTCAGATGTGCTTATCATAGGTGTATGGCAGATAAATTCTGCTTTTGTAATTCACGCTAGAAAGGCTCTCTTTGTTAATTCATACATCATCTTCACATAAATAGTTTTGCCTTCCATGACTGTTACCAAGCCTATGGTAATTTTTTTGATTTTTTGGGGGTTTTTTTTGGTTTTTTTTGTTTTTTGTTGGGGGTTTTTTGGGGTGTTTTTGGTTGTGGATTTCTTTTGGGGTTGTATTTTTTTTTTTTTCTGGAGAGGTTGTGTTTTGTTTTGTTTTTTTTTAGTTACTTGTACTCTTGAAACAATATAATTATCTTATACATCTTAAGAAACATTCGGCAAACTCAATTGATTATTCAGTTTTGTTTACAGGTGTTTCTCCTAGGGACATGCAATGATTCTTAGTTTATTTTATTATTAAATCTAGAAGAGCAGGACTCTGTATTCTTGATGAATCAGATCATGAAAATTTTTAATTCATTTTTACAATCTGTTACCAAAGTCATCATGGACACAGACACACAAATATTTATACATACTTAGAGGAAGACAACTTAGTGTTTTCTCTTTTAAGCACTATAAAAAGTATTAGGATTAATCAAAATGAATAAGTTACTCCTAAGAAGCAAGTTTCTGTAAACTTTTCTGACCACACAGATTGCGTTACACGAGGAAACTCTTCAGCTGTAATAGACTGGGAGGACTTCAGCAGCTTATCTCTTGTAATTGTTTTGTTCTTGTAATGTCTGTTTTGAAGTGTACTAATCTGCTGAATTGATGGAAAAGATAAGAGGAAGCGCTGCAATTCAACAAATATTTTTTTAACCTTCATAATGATTTATCAAATAACAGCAATTAATTTTAACACAAAAAAAGAATAGCTTCCCCTTTCCTGCCTCCTTTCTTCATCTAAATCTTCACTGTCCATAGAATGAGGAATAAAATGTTCCCTAAAATTGTGTTTTGAAGGGAAATTAAAATTGATTGCCAGAAATCTCAAGGGAGGCAATATTTGTCCACCGAGGTAATGAAAACTTCTATAACATCACAATTTACTGTCTAAATTTATAGGTCATTAACTTAGATAATTGTAATGAGTAGTAAAAATGTGGGTTTATTGGATATCACACCAAGGACTCTAAGTTCCTAGGTATCTAATTCTAGCCTACTGCTCTCAGAGTGTTAGATAACCTTAAGAAACTGAATTCTGGTCTACAACACTTTCATAATTTTAGTCTTTTTTGTTTGACTAGACGCAAAAATTAGTGAAAATGTTATGAGAAATCATTTAATGAGAGACTTAGAAATTTTTGAATTTGTCCTCATTATAGCTTGAAAGGCAGTGGCTTGTGTGTTATTCAAAATCAGGAAAGCAGAAGTAGATTAACAGTAGAAAGACAACATGCTGAGTAACACAAGACAAAAGGAGGAGGTAGAGGGAGAAAGTGGAAGAGGGAAAAACAGAATTATAAATGACAAAAAATTTTCAGGACAGATTTCAGGATTTTCCAACAGAATTTTACTTTTTTGTAGTCACTTACTGGCTAGACTATAGGGATTAGTGATACAAAGAATAAATAAACATTTGTGGTTTTGGGTGAGGAAGGAATTAAATCTGCAATTCTATACTCTCAAATCCACAGAGGTGAAAAAAACTAAGCCTGGAATATTGCTAACAGGAAGCCAATTGAAACGTAACATCAGAACTGAGCAGTATTCATTAAAAGTAGATAATAGTTACTAGTACCACTGAACGGAAACATAAATTATTTCAAAACTCTATGTCCTCATTCAACCCATAATTTTTTCTTCTGTGCTTTTGAGTTATGACAGTAAGGATTTTTTTTTTATTATAACTTAATGAAAATAATTTAATTCAAATTGATATATTTAAATTCATTAATATGTAAGAATACACGCCAAGATACAGTGAGCTATAGCTGAAAGGACAACAAATTTCCACAAAAATTGCAGTACAGAGAGAAGTAACTAGAAAAATTCTCACTTACAAAACGTGTAATTAGGACTTGCATGTAATTGCAGAACCAAATCCTCAAGGGTATCAAAGATATCCCTGCATATGTATCTGAAATTATCCTTGTAAAATTGTTTGTCTATTCAAATTTTTCCCGCCTATTAAATTGTCATGTTATAATAAAAAAAACTACAAGGGGAACATCTTAATTAATATCCATTGAAATAAGAACTGTTAATGAATTCTTTTAGGAGGGCATTTCTAAATGCTCACACGAGGGTGGTGGATAAAGGCAATATAAAGAGACATTGACTTTAGTTTGTATCTCTGTCTCAGGGCTCCACAGTTCACCCTGTGTCAAATACTGTGTTTTGAGAGGAGGATTTAAACTTGATTTTACAAAGAAATATGTTGAAAAAGGTTTTCAGGCTTGGAAATCACAGACTTTCATTAAGAAAATTTTCATCCTCTGCAGTCCCAGATTAATATTTAGGAAATCAGACCTGGAAGCAATGAGTATGGTGTTAAAATGGTGAGCTACTCCTCAGGAATGAGCATCCAAGTTGTAAAATGTTAGCATGGCCTGTGACACAGATTTGTTCTCTCCAGGATCACATATTCCCTGGTTATTCCTGTCAATTTTTTCACAGATATCAAGAGTTAGGGGTCACGGGGATAGGAGAGACAAGGCTTTTTTTCTGAGATGAAAGTTTATTAAAATGCTGTGCCACTTTACAAGGTCTAGGGAATGGGCCTTTGCCCTATTTTATTTTGCTATTATAGGCACAATATTCACATAGCCAAACTAATTTAAGATGACTGTGTATATTTAACTGAGGTGTAGTATGTACCTTCTTCATAAAGCTGAATTTCAGCATAGATTAAGCTAACCTAAATTAGGTTAAATAGCCCCAGGGCCCCTTTACTGTTCAGCCAACACAGTAAGGCAAAAAACCCAAACAAATTAAAAAAACCCCAAAAAACCAAAGCCAATCAACCAACGAACAACCCCCAAAACAAAACAAAACAAAACAAGACAAAAGCCAAAGTACAAACAAAAAACCAAAACAAAATAACAAAAAGCAAACAAAACAGAAAACAAAACAAAATAAAAAACAAAACCAAAACAAAATAAAAAAACCACCCCACCAAACAAACAAAAAAACGAAAAGAGGAAAAAATTAACCCAAGAATTTGATTGCTTTCTTAAGATATTTCACTGCCTTCATTTTCTCCAGAAGCAGCCTAAGGACCTTCTATAAATTTCTCTCACTGTCAATTAAGGCATCTCAAATAACTGTCTTCTGTTACATGGCATAAATCAAATCTTGACATCCACTTCTGCAATGTTCAACTATTAAAATAAGCTCAAGTTTTCTTATTTTTCAAATAGCTTTGTTGGGCCCAAAAGACATTTCTAAGTTTACTCTTGAGGAAGTTGAATGAGTAAAATACACATTTTTGCTGTATCAGCTAATGAAGTTGGTGCCAATAAGCAAAGTCTTTGCATCTGGAGAACTACAAATCTGGAACAAATTTCAAGGAGGTAAAAACATATGAAGTTTGCCTATATATTGAAGAATTTAATTATCAAACAATTGAAAAAAGAAAACAAACCCTCCTTTTTTTATGGAAATACATAGCAGAAATCTTGCTTCTAGTTTCATAAAGACTTACTCTTGTCCCAAAAGACACAAAAGTATCATATGAATAAAGAAGTACAAACAGATAGGATTTTGCGCTGAGAAAGAAGTGTATTATGCGAAATTTTGTGGATGTTTCTTTTGCTTTTTTCTGAAACCTAGTTCAGGGCAACAAACTGTAGGTAACCTTGCTTCAACAGGTGGTTGGACCAGATGACCTCCAGAAAGCTCCTTTCAGCCTCAACCATTCCATGATTTTATAACTTGTTACAAATTATGATGTGACTTTTTTATATAGTTTTGTGCCAACAGCAGAATTAGAAAAAAATGCCGTACTTTCATTGTCTGATGCTTGTTTCATTAAATTATTTCATAGCACAATAAAATGGTGGCAATTTTGAGGGCAAAAAGAAGCAGATATACATAAAAAATCCTCTATGATAACAAACAAAAGTTTGCATGTTATCATTATACAGTTGAAATATTTACTTAATTAATGCCTAAAATAACATAAGTAAATGACAATGTGACTGCTTATGCTCAATATTTATGAAAAAATACTACAAAAATATTGCACATTCAAATGTATACGGATTTTTTTTCTTTTTAGATGCAGTAAAACTGAAAAAGTAGTTAATTATTTTGACATTGCTTAAATGTATTTGCTCAATTGATTTATTCTTTTCTACCAGAATAAAATATTTTATGGAGAAAAATTATTTTGTCAAGGAACATTTGGACATAGAATGCTTAATTTCAGAGAAAAGTAATTGCTCTATCAGTTAAAATTCGGGGGATTCAGGGGATACAAAGGAATATTTTCCCAATCATCAGAGCAATCTGAGATGAAGAGCATTGTTCTTGCATTTTTCTGAAGACTTTCAACATATTGCTTTATATTCACAGTTAGTGTCCTAATTTTATGCACTAACCAAATTGTCTCACTTTATGCAAACACCTTTACCTATCCTAGTGTCATGTTTCTATGCAAAAACAGAAATGGTAAAAAACTTCATTTTTCACCTAAAACCTCAACAAAACCAAGCAAAAACCTCAAAACTGTTTTGGTTTCTTGATTGTGCCCATATCGGTGAAAAGAGATGCAAACATCAAATTTGGATTAAACTAAACATATTTTTCACTACCTGCACCTGCAAATATATCTAGTAATAAATGACCAGTATTTTCTTGTTGGCATTTGAAACATTGCGACAGGAAGTTTTCCAGCTGGAAAATTCCTAAATATGAGTAAAGATACATTAATATTCATTTGGTGCTTACATAAACTCCAAAAATCATTCTCATCTTGCTTAGATTACTTAAAATTGTGAAAGATATTCATAGTTTCATGGATTTAAACTCAGGTCCTATGCAGCCTCACAGAGCTATTTTCACGTAATGTTATTGGAATTTGTAAACCTGCCTTCCTTTATAACCAAACCCTATATTTAGAGTATTATATAGATCCTTTCATGGATATGCAATTATTGACTTTTTCCTCTGTAAGAAGGGTCAGTTTGCAGTTCTCTTGTCTTGGCTAAGTCCTAAACGATTTTTAGGGCAGCTGAAATCCCTAAATTTGTTTTTTTTCACAATGTGGCCATTACATTATATATAAACACAGCTTAGTACTTTCTAATAAGTTAAAACTGGGGTTAAAACATAGAATTTGTTCTTTGTCAGCAAGTAAAACTAAACACAGCTCTTCTGAGACTATAATTTGGAACATATCTGCCCCAAATTCTGTTTGTCACAATCATGATGACAGGAGCAAGGAGAAATAAGATCTGTCTTTAGTGGATTACACCAAAGGTATTCAAATAGAAGAAATGTGTGATTTTGAGTGTGCACTTTATTATATTTTTTACCTTTTTATCTTTTTTTTTTTTTTTTTTTTTACCAGATTAACAAAATATTTTTTTCCAATTATGTTTTGAAGGACTGTCAGAAATATAAACCTGATGAGAAGTACCCATGCAACTATACAGAAGAAGGACCACGGCAATTCGCCAGCCTTGTCACAGACCAAGTGTCATGACTGGTGGGTAAGGGGTGTGACATTCATTATACATTCTCATCTGGCTGAACAAACACACCAGACCAGGTCTCAAGAACATTTTCCACCAAAAGGTTTATAGCATGAGACTCTTGCAAGGTGCTTTTACAGCATTACAATGCTTCTTGACACATAACTAAAATTACAGCATGTTATATTAGCCTTAAGTGTGCCTTTAAAAAAATTTAGAAGCCAATTTTTTTGTTTTTTTCAGGAGCAGAGGGGAAAACTCATAACCTTCAAATAAGAAATGGATAGATATTTTAGTCTTTTAAATTGAAACTTGATGTACCAAAAGAAACAATAAAAGGATATGAAAATTCCTCAAATAGTATCTAAATATGAAATATGATTTTAGTTTTGAGCTCACAGTACATAAAATGTTATATACTCTTGCAGTAATGTTTCTAAGAAAAATATGTTTTATAGGAGTGTAGTCACAGATCAGTCACAGGACTTCAAATAATGTTCATTGCGGTGAGAGGGGAGAGCAAATGTGGAAATTGTGATGTAGACAGTATTTATTAACTTTATAATTAGTTAATATTGGAGCTTATATGTCTATGTGTTTACTGCACTAGTACTGGCATATTTTGCAAATTCTTTCAAACAGAAGAATAAAATGTAAATTTCAAATTCATTTCATTGTTAATGTAACTCAGACTGCATCTGCATAAAAAACCTAATACAACAATGAGCTATTAGCTATTAAAATTAATTTGATATGTATCAAAGTATCATATTAACACTAATACCTTGTGCTTTAATTAAGCTCATGGAAGCCAGTACAAGATAAAGATGAAATGAGCAAACAACATTATCTAATAACATTCCTGTTGACAATCTAATAGCATTTTCTTTTGACTATTTAGGAGCATATTTTCTGTAGAAGTCATTCTAATTGCTCCAGAAGACTGAAAAGCTAGTTATAAAAATCAATTGGTAAAGCTCTGCAACCTGTGTAAAATTTTGTGCATTAAAAGGACAGCTCATATTTATATCAAAACTCTATTTCATGGTCTTTAACACTTCACCACATAGTTTTCAGCCTTCCACTGTCATTAGAAATTGCCATGAATTTTGTCATATTACTTGGTTCTAAACATTTTTTGTACTTTTTTCATGTTGTTTGGAACATTTTTTTGACATGAATTGAAAAAAAAAAAGGATAGGTAAATGAACACCCACACTATCACGACACTTTTCTAGCAAGCATTTTTACCATTTAGTTTCTTTCTAGAGTACAGCTTTCCAAGCGTAGATGTAAAGGCATTCAACTGAAAGTGAAGCTAAAAGAGCAGAAAATGGTGAAGATAGATGGTCAAGGTACTCTACACACACAGAGCAAAATTGTTAAAAATTCTCACTTTAGAAATAAAAATTGCAATAGGAAAGCTAATACATGAATGGAAGAAAAGGTATACAACAGTTTTTGTATGGTGTTCAGCAAAACTAGAACAGGTCTAGGGACTTAAAATCTTTCATCATTCAAAACCTTCTCATGTTCAAACTCTAAAAGTTTTGGAAGCCAAAACTTAATAAAAAGCCAGTGTCAGAAGACTAAGTGTCCTATCTCTTCTAGAGGTCCCAGGTCCTGATAGGCTTCTGTCATTACTTGCTCCTGTTTTGAAAGACTAAAAAATTTCATTTTAGTGCAACACATTTTGGAAGTTGCTAGAATTATTGCTGAAAACCATTTCATTAGCACAAACAAGCAAAACAGGGAAAAAATTGATATGGAACCTTACAGCGAATTTAAAAATCATAAGAGAATCTCTTATCAGATTTCTTCTTTCACTTTGCTGTCTGGTTTATATGTACACAGACATACACACTTGCACACACATCGACATTCTTCTATCAAATTTCTCTTTATCTAGTCTGTTTGCTGCTTTGAAAGTCTATCTATATAAAAACATCTTCTAACTGGTCCAGAGATAGTAAATCAAGGTTACTTTTCTCTTCTGTTTTTACAATTTCCAAATATGCATTTCAATATAGGATATGTAATCTGTTGATGATTTTGGACAGAAATTATTTAATTCAAATTTCTATAGTGAATTACTTATCAATTTTAGTTATGCCATATTGATAAAATATTTTATCTATAATAGAGTTAAGAACAACAAAGTACATGGCTATAATTCACTATAAATTATCCAAAAGTAAAACACAGTTTAATGGTGAAGGGCTTTCTGATTCTTTACAGGGCTTTATTTTAGTAGAGGTTAAAAAAAGAAAATTCCTAAAAATGCCTAGCAGATAAGTATTGCTTGGGCGTGGTTTGAGGTTAAAAAATGACCACTTGAGTGTAGGTAGGCTGAAAAATCATGAGCACATGTAACTTTTGGGGGTAAATATTTATAGCTTGAGAATACTGATCATATTACCATTCATCAAGATGTGTGTGTCACTCAGCTGAACTGACTTTGAGAAAAGGATCATTAAAGGGAATTTTCTGAAGGCTTAATGAGAACTCAAAGTACACATGGCCAGGTGATTCACAGTTTCCTGTCACTGTCAGAGCTGTATCTCTGTGTGTCTGTGAAAGGGATAGGAAGTACTTTTGATCTTCAGAAACGCAGGAAAGAAACAGAAATCATACCAAGCCCTTTAAAGTGTTACAGTTTAAAGCACTTAGAAGTTAACAAATGTGTATTAAGCAGAAAGTTCACTTGGATACCTCTCATTATTCTTAAGTCAAAATATTTTTGTAGTGAGTGTAGGTTGCCTGCATTGTATATTTAGCAGTTTCTTCTCCTTTCCTATGGTACTTTCTCTACTCCAATGAGTCAGTCACTGAGACCTCCAACCACTATTTCCTGTAGATAAATCTCTTATTTTTCAATACTTTACAAGCAGCTCAAATTTAAGAGTTGTACTCATACAGATGGATGAAAGCAGAACTTTTTTTTTTTTTTTAAATTATTTCTTATATCAGAGCTTTTGTGTACCTAATCCTTGATTCTATCAACAACTTCATTCATAAAACCCAAGGTGTGGGATCTGTCTTTCTCTCATTATTGTCCTATGTCCTCTACTGGAAGGTACTAATAAATGTTGTCACTACTTTTCAAAATTTCATCCTTCTACTAGCAAGTAATTTCTCTGTGTTCATGGGCTAGATTATTTCTACAGCCTCTTTTCTTATATACGCATTAATAATCATAATTTCACCAACTGTATTTTTCTATGTCATTCTGTATAATGAAAATACATATATTCAAAAAGTAGAATTTTTACAAGTGAAGTTTGATATTTTTTTTTTTAATCAGCAGGTGCATCTTCCTTTAGATACACATTAATATACATACATATTCCTGTACATATGTACTTCAGCCGCAAAACTATTTAAATTAACATTATATATTTTCAGTATGACTAGAAGAGCACTGAGGGCCTGGAGAAACCAATTAGTATTTTTTTATATTTGGACAGTCTTCAAAAGAAAGGTATTTTTGGAACTCTCACCTCAATATTTATTTCTAGCAAAATGTGGCAATTTTTTACTCAGAATTCAACAAGAAAATATAATGAAACAGTAATAAACTTGTATGAAATAACGCCAACCAAGTCAAATGACATTTTAAATGAAATTACAAGTTTAATCTTAAAATATGGTATTTACCTGTTTAATTTTTAACATCTGGTGTGTCCAATTTAAGGAACAGAAATGTTCTCTAAGCAACAATGGATCAGAATTACACCTTTTCTGGATGCATGTAATCTCTTCTTCAGAGACTATATATGGTCATACAGATACTGACAGGAATAATTAATGTGGCCCCTAATTTCACTTCTAAAATCTGGAAATCTAAATTGATTTTTAGTGTTAAAATAAGCCTATCAACCTAGGTTACACACTAAATCCTGATATCTCTATTCTTTACATGCATCCCTGAGGAAAGCATTTGCCTGGAATATTTAAAATGTCCTCTTTTAAGGTTCCAGTTTTACTGGCTATATCAGGTATTTCACTCCAAATTCTCCAAATCCCATATTATGATATATTCCTGAAGAATCTTCCATAAATACCTTTTTGTTTCTTTGTTTTACAGGAACTTTTCTACTTTATACAGTGTAGAATTTCAGAATTTATTCAAACATACATATATATATATATATATAAATATTTTTATTGTCTATGCAAAATACAAAAATTTCAATTTCAAAATCTCTAGAACACTGATAGGGCACAAGTACTTTGATTTGACATGTTTCTCCAAGTATTCTCTTCACCTGGAGAGGTGACCTTCCAATCTTTTCACAGAATTATTCCCAGATTTCTCGCTTTAAATCAGGGGTCATGTGGAGACATGTTCTTATACTATGTCTGATCCTATTTTATCCTGTCTTTACTGTACCTGGGATCCACTTGAAGTGACTTCCTACAGATTTCCAGCATCTGCCAACAATTGTACTCTGTCACTGTAACAAGCCACCCTGTCATTTTATTTTAGCACTTTCCTAGAAATGTGCATCTAAAAGCTCTTCTAGGCTCATTCCATCTGTCCAGAATCATAATTTTGTTTCTTTCTTCTTGAAAAGGTTATTAATTTATTGATGACCATGGATGGCTTATCAAAGTTTGCATTATTTAGGTATGAAAAGGGATTAGAACAGATCATCAGGCATTTGAAGTTATTCTATCTTTATGAAGGTGACAGGGAACATTGGAAAAAATCCTACACATTTTCAGCTTATCTTTAAAGAAAAAGACTTTTACGGGCTCCTACGACTCGAAATTAGAAGTAGCTCAGTGTACATCCTTACTAGTGAAATTAATCAACCCAAATTAATGAATTTAGTATGAAGAATCCCTCTTCAAGTGAGATTTTGAAATTGACTGTTTTTTCCTCCTAAGGTACTTTATTACCGTTCTGTGCAGTAAAAGATGATTATAGCTGTCCTGTGAAAGAGTTTTCCAAAATCATATGGATGATGCACAGTCTTAAAAGATGCACTCTTAGTTAAGTTGCTCTGGGTTCCATGTGTAGATTTTATTAGGGCAAATCTCATGAAAAAAAAAAAAAGCAAACAAAATACCCCAAACCAACAAAACCCCCCAAAACAACATAAATAATTTGTAATTTAATTAATGTGTATTAAACAGCCTATACGTGCCAAAAGCAGACTGAAACATGAACAAAGAAATGAGCTAATTAAGATGCATATTAGCCCAGTAACCCTGAAGAAAACAAAAGATACAGTGCTTTTCAATGTCATGTGATCACAGGAATTGTAAGAAGATTGAGAAGTTTCTAGTTAATTGGAAATTTCCTTAGCCAGAGAGTACTTGGCTGCTTTGGGTTTTTTTTTTTAGGAGCAGAGAATTCAACTAAAGTACAATTGCTTAGAACATATGGCAACTTTATTTTATGTTTTATTATCTGAGATTTAATCTGGAAAATTTCTGAAGGAATATTTTGCATTGAATTCTGTCTCATCATCAGTGATAAGGGCAGATTACAAAAAAGGACATGAGCCTAAGAACATTTCATGGCATCAGACCTGTTTCACTGGCCTGAATTTGAAGATTGAAACCACAGCTTTAATTTACCCCGCGGTCTAGTAAGTATGAATATAAATGGACTTCTACTCACAGCCCTCAGCACACTAAACAGAAGATGACTTAACTAGGTGAGAGCATCCCCTTCAAAACTTGTCTCTGAAGTCCCAGCCAAGTGTTTTTTGATTCCTACCTCACCCCTTTCATTTAGACACCCTTAATGCTGATGTCTGTACTTGCCAGACAGAAACTAGAAAATCTTTTTTTCTTCATTGATAATAAAATGTATTCATTCAGATGTAAATGTCCACATGAATAAAAATCTAGAGTTAAATGATGAGAAATCCACCCCTAATTTCCAAAAAAGTATGAGTTAGAGAGCTTGAATACAATTTTAAGTGTGTGAATCCCAGGTGGGTGTATATTTCATTTACTCTGCCAAATTGCTGTCAAATGTTGATACATTGAATAGCAGGAAACTAAGTTTCTAGACTAATTAAAAAATAAACATTTTATCTTCAAAGTATTCCATGTTAAAATTATGGAAAATCTTTTTTCAGTCCTCTGAGTGCTTTTGAGCTTTCTTATTAAATGATTTAGAGATCTGGAATGTGAAAATTAGTCTTACATTTCAAGTCATCAGGCTTACATTCTGCACTACTTATGCTCATAAAGCTATTTCTTGGTTTCTCTTCTCAGTCACAGCTAAAGTTGCCCAATAACTTATTTTTCTAGAGTGCCCATTAGCAATGTGGAATCATAGATCTCTTTCCAGCAGAAAGACAGAAGACCTTCTCTGTGGTCCTCCAATGCAGTCACATCTGTGGATTTCTGGGTGATACGTGGAAACTCCATCTAAAATCATAGTCTTCAAAACAAATCTAGATTACTACCTAACTCCAAAGTATGCAAGAGAGACGGTTTCAGTTCATTGCTTAGGAGTGCTGAACAGTCTAGGGTCTACACGGCTGAGGATCAACTCTGTGGAAAAGGGTTCTAATGGACAGCAAGCACAATATGAGCAAACATTGTGCAGCTGCTGTGGCAAAGAAAGCCAACAAGATGCTGGGGTGCAACAACAACAGCATCACCAGCAGAGATAAAGAAGCCATTATCCCCCTCTGCTCAGTGCTTGTAGCACCACACATGTAATACTGCTTTCAGATTTGGTCCCCACCAAGCAAAAATATATTGGTAGGCTGGTGGAGGTTCAGAGAAGGGTCGCAAAGAGGACCCGAGTGCTGGGAAACTGACATATGAGGACAGGCTGAGAGAAATGAGTTTGTTCAGTCTTGAGAAAAGAAAGCTTTAGGGGGACCTTGAGACCCTGTTTCAGTATTTAAAAGGTGGCTACAAAGAAGTTTGCAAGGAGTCACTTGGAAAAGATGAGGGGTAATGAGTATAAGTTACTCTTGGAGAGATTCTGACTGGGCAGAAGAGGAAAATTTTTCCCAATGCCAGTGGAATAATGCCCTTAGGAAAGTGGTGAATTACCCAATGTTGGACATTTTTAAGACTCAGTTGTACAGGGTGCTGGGTCATATCGTCTAGATTTTGTTTTTGCCAAGAAAGGTTGGACTAGATGATCTTTGAGGTCACTTTCAACCTGGTATTCTATCATACCATATGATTCCACGATTTGTAGCTACTAACTGTAGCTTCACTTTATACAAGAAAAAAACTGACACTTTGAATCATGAGTCATCTGCTTTTTCTGGCTAGGGGGAGTGCTCTTGACATAGACTCACAGAATTTTACTGTGCTGAATCTGTAAAGTCTGGATGCCAGTTTTATAGAGGGAAAAATAGCTCTATTGTCTGAGCATTCTTATAGATCTTAACTGAGCCTCCTTTCCAATAGGAACAACACTAAAATGTTGTCTAATGAAAACGAAGTACTTTCTGCTCTTTGTTGTAAACTATAGCTTTGCCTCATACATTTATTCCTGAATTAGACTAGTTCGGAGAATCTGGATAGAAACAATACAGTCTTACTCATAACGAATTCTAAGAGTCATGGTAATAAAATAAAATTATTGTTCAATACTTTTTTGTGCTCTTCTCGAGAAAATTTTGTCAGCTTGAATCATAAATACATTATAAAATGGGCTTAAAATTAAAAGAGAATAAGATTCACCTCTCTTACATTCCCCTCCCTCCCCCTTTCTCTCCATAACTTATCTACCAGTCTTTTCACAGACATAGTAAATCTGACTGTTTGTTCCCTGGTTCTCTGTCTTTTTGACCTTTTTAGCATCGTGGCATGTGCCTGAGAATGCTGTCTCAGCAGGAAAAGACAGCTTTCCTACAACACCAAGCAGTTAGCTCTGGGAAAGTGTATTAGTAAAGTGGCTGCAGTATGCCAAGCAGGAGAAAGCAGAAGAGACAATGAGGCAAGCTTTGCTTGCTCTGCAGTTCTTTAGAAGATGCTGAATTCTGTCTGGCCCCTCTCTGGGGGCTTAAAACAACTTCATAATGACTAAGGAAGTAGTTCCAGTTAATTAGCCCTGAAGATCACAAAGCAAGTTTTTACTACACTTCCAAAAAAATACTTAAAATTCTCTCTAGATAAAACAAAAACTTCTGTTGTCTTTCCATTCCCCTTCCTTTACAGTTCCTATGAGAAATGATCCATTTGTTACTTGATTCAGCTTCTCCCTGAAGCGCCCTATGAAGAGAAGACCACAATTTTCTTGTTTGCAATAGCTCACACATTCTTCTCCAAAGCAAAAAACCTCCTACCTCCCAACCCAGACAAGAGAAATTGGCTCCTTTTCTTCACAGCACATGCTGGCTTTGGCTGGGGGAGGGTTAATTTTCTTCACAGTGGCTGGTATGGGGCTGTGTTTTGGATTTGTGTTGAAGACAGGGCTGATAATATAGAGACACTTTTATTATTGCTGAGCAGGGCTTGCACAGAGCCAAGGCTTTTTATGGCCTTTTATTCTCCTCATACTGCATCGCTGGCAAGGAAATTGGGGGTGCATGGGAAATCGGGAGGAGACACAGCTGAGATAGGTAACTCCAACTGACCAAAGGGATATTCCATACCATATGCTCAGTATATAAAATGGGGAAGGAAGAAGAAGGAAGAGGGGGATGTTTGGAGTGGTGGCATTTGTCTTCCTAAGTTACTGTTAATGCATGTGGGTCCCCGCTCTCCTGGAGAAGGCTGAAACATCTGCCTGCCCATGGGGAGCAGTGAATGAATTCCTTGTTTGCTTGTGTGCATGGCTTTTGCTTTCCTTATGAAACTGCCAACCCCAGCCCATGAGTTTTCCAGCTTTTATTCTCATTCTCTCCTGATCCTGCGGGTGGGGTAGTGAATGAGCGTCTGTGTGGGACTTGGTTGATGGCTGAGGTTAAACCATGACACAGCTCAAGCTAGTCTTCTGAGACATGCTGAAGTCATGAAGTCTTACAGTCCATGATCCCTTCTGTACCACCCCATGCAATATACCTACTAAGAAAGCACAGGGTAATGGAAAACAGCATACTGTCTGCGTTTAAATCCAAAACGTATCAGAAATTGTATAAAAAAATATCAAAACTTCATTTACTGAGACAGCAAAAATCTCCTAGAACTTAGGAAAACATGATGGAAAAGAGTCTAGAATTGAGGGAAAGAAGGAAGAGATCAGAGATTTCAGGTGGTTCAAAATCACCTAACATTAAAAATCACAGTGAGTGGGTGAACAGGCGAAGAGGATCCTTCAGGCAATGGCAATAGAAAGACTTGCCAGCACTGCCTTGCTTTTGTATCCCTCAGGACAGAACCAATTTCTCTGAACGACCAATGGAGTGAAGCTCTGAAGAGAATGAGCTACTAGTTACTGTGAATAGTATGAATGACCAGGCTAGCAGTGTGCTGCTGAACTTTCTCTTTTCTGAATCTTCCAACCACAAGACCAACTGAAGGCAGAATGCCACAGATATGTGTTCAATTGATGTATATTTTGTAAAAACTGCTGTCAAGCTGAGATGGAGAAAAGAAAATGGGTGTTCAAATATTAATGTCAGTTCTTTTTTTTTGTAGTATTTCCTGAATGGGGACACTGCAAAGAATTTCATACTCTTTCAGCAGCCCAAATACCCTGAATGAGATCTTGAGCAATGCACCGGTGTTTTGCCATTATTTGTCATGATTCTCCTTCATTATATGCTACTGATGGTATTCACAATATGATCACAGAATAATTTAGGTTGTAAAGGTTCTCCAGAGTCATATAGTCTTCATCTTACTGCAATCCCAAGCAAGTAATTTTGTTCAAATTCTCTTCACAAGTTCCCTGGAACTTCAGACTGAAACATGAGCACTCACAATCTGCTGATATTAATATGCTTATTTGAGGAGGTCAGTTTCTCAAAGTTTTGTAGAAAGCTACAATACTGTTTCAAAGATAAAGAGTATCTGTTTATTTTACTGCCTAACCCTTGCATTGATCCTATTGAACTATTGAGATTATGCCAGACATCTCAAGACAGTTTATGTACTCTTTCTTATCAATGCTATTACTGGTAACTGTCAGTCTTGCAAAGCAATAGATCAGGATGAAAGGTTTGGGGGTTTTTTTTTGGTTTTTTTGCCTAAAACAAAACATAAATTTACACAGTGATATTGTAGTGTGTTAACCCTGGCTGGATGTTAGGCACCCACCAAAGCCACTCAATCACTTCCCTTCAAAAGTGGACAGTGGAGAGAAAATATGGTGAAAAGTTCATGAGTGTAGGACCAAGATTTAGTGTATCTAGATTTTAATCATAATTTTCTTAAGAAGAGATGTTCTCCCCTTGTATTCATCGTTATAACGTTACTATTCTCTTCTTCATTACTGAGAATGAGTGGCATTGAACTAATCACTTGTGTGCTGATTACAAAACATTCTGTTCATTCCTCATTAACCTCTATGAACCACTGAGAAATATTGAGCTGACCTGACATATTTTTATTGTCCCCTTTATGGCTTGTCAGGCACTTAATCACTATAGTTCTGTAGAAATTACTTATAACTTCATCAGTGTCCATTTTATTTTCACACTGTTACACCAAAACTATGAATATTTGGAATGTTTACATGCAGGTAAAATAAAATAGAAATTTTTTTCAAAGACAATGTGGAGCAAATTACAATGATATTGAATTGAAACAACACAGAAACAGAAGGTTCAGAAAGAAGCTTATCTTTTTTTAGATAGGAAAAATATTGACTGTGACAGCATTGAAAATATTTCAGGGGTTATATGTGTTGCTTGGGTATAATTAAGTAAATCATAGTTATTTAGGGGTGAACTGAGAGAACTAACTCAAAAGTCTTAATAAGGGTCGATTCATAACGTGTGATTTACTCTCCTGAGTGCGCTCTTGTTTTCAGGTCTTCTGGTTAGAGTTCTCTCCACCAAGATTTATTGCCCACATCTGAACTTTGTTCACATTCAGTTGTGGTGGGTTGACCCTGTCTGGATATCAGGTACCCACCAAAGCCACTCTCTCAGTCCCCTCTGCAACTGGACAGGGGAGAGAAAATATAACAAAAGCCTCAGGAATTGAAATAAGGGCTGGTACAGATCACTCACTGAATATTATCATGGGCAAAGCAGACTCTGCTTGGGGATCTTAATTAAATTTATTGATAACAAAATTAGACCATGATAAGGACAAATAAAACAAATTTTTGAAACACTTCTTTCCACTCCTTCCTCCTTCCCAGGCTCTACCTCCTCCAAGTTCTCCAAGAACTTCTCCCACCTGAGTCACTCTTCCGTGGGGTGCCATTCTTCGGGCACAGCCTGCTCCAGCATGGGTCTCCCACATGGTCATTAGTCCTGCCAAGGAACCTGCTCCATCATGGTTTCCTCTCTCCACAGGTCTGCAGGTCCTTGCTAGGAGCCTGCTTAGCACAGACTTCTCACAAGTTCAAAGCTGCCTCTCAGGCACCCACCTGCTCCAGTGTGGGTCTCCTCCATGGGCTGCAGGTGGTTCTCTGCATCATCTTGCCCTCCATGGGCTGAAGGAGCACAGCTGCTTAACTATGGTCTTCACCACAGGCTGCAAGAGAACCTCAACTCCAGCACCTAGAGAACTTCCTCACCCTCCTCCACTAACTCTGGTGTCCAAAGCAAAAATTAACTCCATTTGAGCTAAAATTACTACACAACCTCAGATATATATGTCTACTGTGTATCTGCCTACACTTGGTGAAAAATCCTGCTGTGTCTGAATGCATTTCCAAATTTATTTCGTTACTGAGAGTTTTTTGCTTTCACCAGTTCTTCCTACTCTTTTTTTTTTTAAATTTTCACATTCAATGTATTTCAAGAGCAATATCTGTACATGTATCTAACTGTATCTGTTATTGTACAAAGTATACACAAACAATTTAGTCAGTAGGACTTTTATCTATATCTCCCTTTTTTGTGTTGTCTTAGGTTCTCCAAAATAAAATACTTTTATGGAAATAATTGAGTTGTGATGAAGAATGCTTTTTTCTGCATCAAGATATACCACTGCACTCCTACAGGTTCAGATGGTTTATATTCAGCTGTCTTGTTTCAGCCGAGAGCATGATACAGAAATAAATTGAGTAGCAGTGACAAAGGGATTAAAGACAAGGAATATGTAAGGTTCTCTTCATGCGTATCAGCAGCACATGACATTGCTGATCATAAGACATAATTATCCTGACATGCAAGAAGACATACCAGAAGAATATACCAATCTGCATTGTCCCGGATTGCTCATGACTGAAGACATAGGAGACATTTCTATAACAGGACCTTCCTTCTGGGACTCATTAAAAATCAGGGTTTTTCTCTGTAAAAAGCAATTTTTAAGATTTTTCTTTAGGATATAAAGTGTCTAAGTAGTTGCATCATAATGGTATTTGAAAAAATTAAAAGAAGAAACATTGTAGGTTTCCATTCGTAATTCAAGCAAATATGAATTGCACTAGGGAACAGTAAAAATAAATTACAGTTCTGGTACAATTTCCTTTAGCAGAAAGCCTCATACAATAAATTTTATCTGCAATTTGAGTATATTTCTGAATTCCATACTAGTACATAAAATGAGGTAAGATAGCAGCAGCCTGATAAATATTGTATATATCCTGACTGGATAAACAGATTCAGATGCATCCCAATGCATGATGACTACCATTAGTCATAGTCACCTCTTTATGGCCTCAGCCTTCTGGAAAATTTAATTCATTTGTTATGCTCTGTGCATAACCTGACAACCATGAATATAATAGGCATTTGTTCCTTGCCTGCAACGGTCGGGTCACAGTGTCCAAGTGTTCACAATGCACATTCAGTGTTACTGGGCAGAGAGCCCTGTGGTCATGCTGATGTCAGATAGAAGGTTGAAGTCAGGCAAGACAGGTAACTATTATCAGTGCCTCATGGACGTCCATTTCCACAGAGGCTGAGGAACAACACAAACTCCAACACATCTGAGTCTGAATAGGGGCACATTTTAAATTTTTCTTTAACAAGGCAAAAAAAGAACAAGTAGGGTACAAAAACTTAAATCAAATATACTAATAGGTCAACCCAAACTTTTATTGCTATGTAAATATACCCAAAACAAAAGAGTATAGAAAAAAAAGGAAAAATCCCCAAATTCACTTGCTGTACTTTCAAATCATCAGGGTCTTATTAATACAAAAACTACACAGATATTCTTAAATTTCGGAAAGAACACACAGCTACCAGTAAGAACAAAACTTTATTTAGTCAGAAAGGGCAAAAGTTGAAGTGAGTATTTTCTACACATTTAAAAAAAAAAAAACAGACAAAAAAACAAGCAAAGAAGAAAGAGAAAAAAAGGGAGCAGATGGGAGAAAATACCTATCCTAGGCATACTGAGAGCACTCACCAAGTAGCAGGACTAAAATAAGATCCTATATCCTCAAGGAGCTTTCACCATTTTTAAATCCCATTGATTCCCTTCCTCAAGAAGAAAAAAAAAAATAGAAGATAGCAGGGAAACAGCCATGCATATTATTCTTTCTTTTAAATACTTGAATACAATTTAGACTAAAGAACACCCAAGTATAATCCTATTGTAAGAATTGTCACACTTTCTGTAGTCAGAAAAAAAAATCCTCATTCCAGATATCACTTACCGAAAATCACCTCATGACCGTGCCTTAATGTAGACCAGTGATCATGTAATTTGTAAATGTGACTTGTCGCTTTTTCTGTAAATGGTCTCATGTAACTCCAAATGTGCTCAGTTTAAATACAAGCAAAGGAACTGTTTTTCTTCCCTGAAAGTGGCAGGATTCTTAGTGTTTTCTAATTAGAACATATTTCTCCTTAGGTGTCACTTAGGAGAGCAGGTTCAAATTCATTTGTGACGCTGTATTGGATGCAGGTGTAAAGGTTTTGGTACGTGGAGAGAGCTGTGGTGGTGGCCTCTGCAGAGAAGCCAGGGCTGCCCTGCTCCAAACACAGACATTTCCAGCTGGTTCCGACAGACCCACCACAGGGCGTGGCTGAGTCCAGCAGCCACCATGGTGGCAGCTCTGGGAACACGTCTTTAAGAAAAGACAAAAAAATTTCACAAAAAGGGAGGAGAAGATTTTCTGTTCTTTTTACATTTTATGAGGGATAGTAATATTTCCAGGCACCACAACACAGATACAGGAGAAACACGTATTGAAAGGAAAGATAAAAATACAGCACTTAGGAGTCTGCTAATATGTTTCTGCTTAATGAATGAAAAAAAATAGCTACATAGATAGTCACTCAACTGGAATAAGAACACTAAGCCTTAAAATCCCTTAAAAGCTTCTTTACCAATTGAAATGTCCCCTTATTTCCACTCTATATAGTGGGTGATTGGATACCTAACTGACAGCTTGTTGCCTACACTGCTCATACTTACCTTAAGGTATCTAAATCTGGAACTGAATGCAAGTGGTACTTAGTAAACATAGGCTTATTCCAAGGTTTTAAAATAAACTTAATTACAGGACACTAGGGATTTCTGTATTAAAA